>JAVTVY010026142.1:0-103557 GCA_036873755.1 Hanleya hanleyi | reverse complement strand
ACAAAAGGACGGACCAGTTACGGTATTGTTACCCCAGTGCCAACAACCTTGTGTTTGACCTGCCGTTTACCATCATTCACCGGGCGTCGCTAGAGATGATGTTGGCCCAAGTGGAACAATTGGATGCCTTGAGATGGGCACATCGTCAACGCCCCAACACACAATGGGTGGTAAAGAGGGTAACCAATGTTACGTTTTTCGTGACCAAGACGACCAATCAACCCATCGGGTGAATGCGTCACCCATGCACTGATGAATACCACAACATGCCGTACATACTCTCTATGTCTACATGCTCATCGTTGACGTTACGGAGATGACCGAAGAGACACGGAGGTTACCGAAGATGTCACGGCTCGGCCCTCGACTTGGGGATAGTTGAACTGAGTGTGCTAAAAATAGATCACCAGCTAGCGTGCTATAAAAGGGAAGCGGCCTGGCTGTTTCATCACACACTCTGTCAACCACCAAGATGTTCACTTGCACAACTTGCCAGATGCTGTTTACTCGTCTAGAAGATTTACGACGCCACGAGGCCTCCATCCACAACGGTGCACGACATACTTGTACAACCTGCGCACGGTCATTCAATCGGGAGGATCATTTACTGCGCCACGAACGCTCATTCCACGAGGGCGCGAGGGAACAATGTAACGGTTGTGGTCAACTCTTCAAACGACGCAGTCAGTTGCTGCGACACCAACGGTTGATTCATGCCCCGGTACCACGGTTTTGGCGACAACTACCTACTGAAGAGGAGCCGCGGAAGGTCAGACCTAGTGAAGATGAGCCCGGGGAGACGAATGCCACTGGTGATGTGATGAAGGAGAGCCCGTCTATACCCACAGTTCAGAAGAGCCTGGATATCCAACCGGACCCCACCGTTACGGTTTCGAGTCATATGCCTGATAACATCGAACATTTTCTGGACGAGCCCATAAATGTTCCTAGCGATCTCTTACAGGGCACCCATCCAGTGAGTGACATCTATCGGCGCCATTGGACCATGATACGGCACTGTTTCTACCGTCATCGCCTTATTCAAGATATCTACAATTTTCGACTGACCGACCTCGCCCGTCTACGCAGCTACGTGGAAGCCATCTTCAATGACCAAGCAACGTCCTTCAAATTAAATCTGGCGTTTGGTTATGTGCTGCAGCATAAGGAGACAGATCAAGTCCGATACTTTTAACCGAGCAGTAACATCCGGGTATTTGACCAACCGTTTACCATCATTAACCGGGTGTCGCTAGAGATGATGCTGGACCAAGTGGAACAATTGGATGTCTTGGGATGGGCCTATGAACAGCGCCCCAACTTGCAATGGGAGGTAGAGAGGGTCACCAATGTTACGTTCTCCGTGACCAAATTACGGAATCTTCCCATCGGGTGAATGTATTCACCCATGCACTGATAGATACTCAGAATGCGCAAACAACTATTTGGGGGTATGTTGCCTCAACGGTATCCTGGCCTGACCGACGGTGATTAGAATAAACGGTTCAGAGCGAACATGGCCGAAGATGGAACTTTCTGAAATGGAGACGTCTGATTGGACAAGAATACATCTAACGGACTGGAACGAATATAAAACATGCAAATGGTGGCCTCAAGAATCTTCTTGAATTGTAAATATACCCAACGCGGCTCCCCAGCGTGGGTATGATGTAACATCGGGGAGAATAAACTATATGAAAGAAACTTCTTGTTGTTGTTGTTCTCTCATGTGTCATCCTTGTTGTTGTTGCTGTTGTTGTTGTTCTCTCTCCGGTCTATATCATAGTGTTATGTTAGAGTGTTAAAGCGTAACGACGGGCGTCGAGGGCGTCACTGCATTTCAAAGAATTAGTGACAATTCCATGGAATATCAGAGCTTCTGAGCTATTTCACCAGGGCGTTGAAGCATTAAGAATGGCTTTGGTGGGCGTTGCTACAAGATGACACCTCACACGACGCATTCGCACCGCGGATGGTACATCTCTACACCAAATAACATCCTTCACTGCTAAAAAATTCGCTACTACTCGTACTGATGACGTCACCAATGACGCCACAGATGCTGTGGATATCCCTCAACTCGGAATGTACACCCCGAGAGCTACAACATGACACCTCTCAGGACGCATTCGGACCAAGGATGGTTCCTCTCTACTCCGAATACCTTCCTTCACTGCCCCCAAAATGTCCACTTTCGCTACTACTCCTACTGATGACGTCAACAATGACGTCACAGATGCTTCGGACATGCCTCAACTCGGAATGTACACCTCGAGAGCTACAAAATGACACCTCACACGACGCATTCGGACTAAGGATAGTCCCTCTCTACACCAAACTCACCCCCACGCACCCACAAAATGTCCACTTTCGCTACTACTGGTACCGATGACGTCATCAATGACGTCACAGATGACGCGGACATCCCTCAAATCGGAATGTACACTCCGAGAACTACAAGATGACACCTTCCAGGACGCATTCGAACCGTGAATAGCCCCTCTCGACCCCAAATACTTTCATGTACTGCCCGAAAATGGCCACTTTCGCTACTACTCGTACCGATGACGTCACCGATGACGTCACAGATGACGCGAACATCCCTCAAATCGGAATGTACGCCCCGAGAACTACAAGATGACACCTTCCAGGACTCATTTGAACCGTGAATAGCCCATCTCGACCCCCAATACCTTCCTTCACTGCCCCAAAATGGCCACTTTACTTACTACAACCAACTGCGCATGCGCAGATTAACGCGACATGCATTCAAAAACACACCATTCTGACTCTACCCCACATAAGCTTCACTTTGACACCTCACACGACCCATTCGAACCGTGATTAGCTCATCTCCAACCCAAACACACCCCTACATAGCACCCAAAATGCCTGTTTTCTATACTACGGCCAGACTGCGCATGCGCAGACTATTGAACACGGACAAACCATTAGTGTAGTCAAGTGCTCCTCCACGAGAGCTTCAAAATAAGACCTCACTCGACCCCATTGGACCATTAGGGACTCACCTAGACTCCAACATGTCCACCCAGTATGGGCCTATACACCCATAGCCATGGAGTATAGGCCTATGGGCCTACCCAGGCCTCGGTGACTTTTTTCAAAAATTTCACCGATTCGCACGGGGACACTTCCTATCGTGTTCTAAATGACGAGACGAGTAAAACGAGACCCCACAACCCTACGGCAAATGTATAGAAGTAGGTTTCCCAGGATGGTCCTATACCTCCCATACCCCATATAGGCATTTTCCCGTAATTTAGGATAAAGTCCGTATTCCGTATTTTTTCAGGAAATTTTTTACATACACCCACCCTGGAACTAGGGGGAGATAACTCTATTGACAGGCGAGCCCCGTTAAGCCCGGCGACCTATATACCACCCATACCCCATATAGGCATTTTCCCAGGTTTTTCGATAAAGTCCGTTTTCCGTTTTTTTTTTTCAGGAAAAATTTTACATGCACCCACCCCATTGCCTGAATGCCTCTTCACCTAGGCTTCACATTGATACCTCACTCCACCCCATTCGACCATTAGGGGCTCCCCTAGCTCCAACACGGCTATTTCCATACCCTTGGGCCACCGCGCATGCGCAGAATGCCGCTATTTCAACCCCACTAGTCCAGTCAGATGCCCCTTCACATAGGCTTCACTTTGATACCTCATACGACCCCATTGCACCATTATTGGCTTCGCTAGCTCCCAACACGGCTATTTCCATACCCTTCGGCCACCGCGCATGCGCAGATTGGTGACAACGCCCAAGCCGCTAGTCCAGTCAGATGCCCCTTCACATAAGCTTCACTTTGATACCTCACTCGACCCCATTGAACCATTATTGGCTTCGCTAGCTCCAAAACGGCTATTTTCATACCCTTCGGCCACCGCGCATGCGCAGAATGACGCTAGTTCAACCCCACACCCAGCCCTATACATGCCCCCTCACATAGGCTTTACTTTGATACCTCACTCGACCCCACTGGACCAGTAGTCACTCCCCTAGCTCCAACACGGCTATTTCCATATCCTTGGACCACACGAGTTGTCTCCCTTGCGTCAATGTGTGCAGATGGCGCTACGGTGTACGCCGTGCTATGGAAAGGGCATCCGCACACCATCCTGGAGCCGCCATTTTCTTTGTTTACGTTTTGCGGAGATACACGGGACAATAAACACTCGACCCTAGGGTGGTACAGATGCTAGACTGATCCTATTAACATGGTACAACACCTATAGATTATGTTTATTACTATTATATGGCTTAGAGGTTTTTCTGAGGGTAATGTGAGGGTTTTTTCTCCCCGTGACGTCCCACCGCCTCGTTTGCTCCCTTGCGCCGTCTAAAAACACCGCCATCTTACAAGTAATTAATTAAAATTTAATTAATTAATTTATTTATTTATTTGAAATACTAGTACCCATCCTCCGTATGGCAGAACTGTACAACACAGAACAAGTCTAGACATGCCTTGATCACGTGATCGTCATTGGGAAACCCCCACTGGGGAATCCCCCGCCGCACTTCCGCCGCAAATTTTACCCGGGGGGAACAAAAAAGTAGGTCAATGCGACTCCTGCCGGTAGTTAGCTACTACTTGTCCAACACCATTATTTGGAGTTGAGCCAATATTAGCACGTATCAGTTAACACCAAAATATGATGCTGAGCTATTTTCCTCAACACCATTTTATAGTTTTCACATTGGACAACACCATTTCTCAACGTCACTTTATGCTGTTGACCGGTCCTCAACAACAAAACAGAACATTTTGCTCGCTGCGGACATTGTTGTTTGACAATATAGCGCACTTTCAGTGCAACAAATCTTGGATGTTGCATGTGAAAGTATATTTTGAAGAATTGTTCACCTATAAATGCAATAGAACACGGACGAACGTGTCACTCTCGACCGCATATAAACGAAGTGCCGATCTTACATGGGGACTACATTATTTATTAGTGTGGCGATACTGTATCATAATCAAACCAACCATCCAGAAACAAACTATGTTCTCCTATACATACTCTGCTCAAATGTATACTCATCTATAACCTGGGGTCATGGTGAGGTCAACGGACAGCGCTGTTTTTCGGGATGATGAGTGAGCAGTCACAATTGAAGCGTAACCATTATGCCCGGTATACACACAGAAACTGCTGTTATTTTGACAAGTCATGCCTTGTTTTGACACAAGTTTCTTTCGACACAAGTCTTGTGTTTATCGACACAAGCCTTGTGTTGTTTCGACACAAGCCATACGTTGTTGCGTTGTCTTCAAAGTCGTTTCTTGTCTCGACACAAGGCTTTTTTTTTTTTTTTTTTGCACAAGCCATGGGTTGTTGCTTTTTTTGACACAAACCATGTGTTGTTTTGACACAAACACGTGTTGTTGCATTACTATATGTGAGTGAGTGATGAGTGAATGTGATTTAACGTATGATTTCAACATTATTTCAGTCATATCACAACGTTTGGATCCTATTTCTTTTCACACCCGGGAACCACATTGGTAAGGTCCTATTCCTTTTCACACCCGGGAACCCCACGGGTGCCCCAGTTAGTCGCCTCTTACGACAAGCTGGCTGATGAGCTGAGGTCTATTCTTACCGTTTTTTTAGTAAAGCCATGCGTTGTTGTGTTGTTTCGACAGGTCTTATGTTCCTGTTTCAAAGAAAAGATTGTCTTTTGGCACACGTCTTGCGTCGTTTGAACACAAGGCGTTACTGTTTTACATAAGTGGAATCTCCAAGAGGGTCGAAAGAACGTAGATCAAATCGCATTTACGTTGAGAAGCTCAGAGTTTGGAGTAATATGAAGGCTTGTGAAGACTTCTTTTTTTTTTAATAATTCTAATATTGCTAAATAGAACACACGATTTGTCCACGAACCAACACTAGTACTTTCGCGTGTGCATTCGACTTCAATGTTGAAAACCAGACTGGCTTCGTCATTGAACAATTTTGTCTCTCCTGCCGTCTTGCCATCCTGCCATCAATAGCTACACCAACTTAGCTTGCTAAGGGCATTTCACGTTTCACATAACACTACCCCTAGCTTATCGCTATGATTCGATCACATGGCGCCACCTATCTCGAGGGAGATAACCCTGTTCGAAAGTTGTTCCCAAAGCATCAAGTCACATGTCCGCCCCATTTAAACGAGCCAATGAAATTATTTGTATTTAAATATTCCTCAGACATCAGACATGTCAGTTTCACGAGGCGCAAGACTGGGGTATTCTACGCGAGACCAAAACGAAGTTGCGCGAATTAGCTATTTTATTTCTCACTCTATGCTTCTTTGTTTTTCTTAAGAAGAATCATATTACAAACGGCTTAACATATTTGAAAAAAGTAAAATCGACGGCAGTTCACAGGAAAATGATATGCTGTTTTTTATTTTGTGATGGGGGCACTACGAGGCCTACCAAGGGGTCATTTCAATCGATCGCTTTCTGGATGTGTGTCTTCGTTATATGAACGTGATTGCGCCGATGTCGGATGTCACGGGACCAATCGGATGTGACCATTTGGGAAACGCCCTAATATACACAGGTAGCACCCGTTACCGCATGGCTAAGAGCAGAAGTTTCTACGTATGATCGTGCCGTGCGTTCGGATGATGTATCTACACTTGGGTTCAACATTAGCTCGTGTTTTGTGTTAACAACAAATCTTTAGTGTTGGTTTTAAAACAAACTTACGCTGGTTCTAACACAACCTTATGTGGGTTATAATGTGTTGGGTTTTCAGCACAACCTTGTGGAGGTTCAACGCAGCTTGTGTTGGTCTTAGCAGAAACCGGCTTCCCAGATTTCAGCATAAGTTTGTGTTGTAACACAGCCCAAGACCTTTTTTTCTTTGTGTATATGCATTGGGTAAGCCTCTATCCCCACTTAAAATATGCTCGTCGTGTCCAGCTTTGGAATAAGCCTTTTGGGATTGTGCCTTGTTCGGGTGGCTCATGTCCTAGTGGGTTCCTCTCCTGAAGGGCTCCTGTCCCCGGATCCGCACAGGAAAAAGATGATATTGCATCATGGGTAAGGAGATATCAAAAGAGGACATGGCTGTATAACCCACGACTGTTGTAGAGTTATTCCGTTATATATCGTCGCGATTTTATCCCAAGAGCATTCAGGCAAAGTAGAGATCGAGGAAGTAATGACGGGAGGAGGGAAATACATCCATTGAATCGACTCTTAATTAACATAAGGACCAATCCGTTATTTGAAACTGCACCGACGTCCTCTATCTCACCTTACTCGCCAAATATTCGACTTCATCCACAATGGACTATGAAAACCATAGGAAACAAAGTGACAATGCTGCAGGCCTATGATAGTAAGAGTTATAGACAAGGAACGAAACAAGAGTCCAGCAAAACGGCCGAATAACCACTAATAAAGCAATTTTGCCACCAAAAATTCACCCAAACCTTCCTAATATAAAAGTTAGTGCTCACGAACAGTTGTTCTGATCATATCCCGTTCTCAGCTCGACTTTTTGTCGATCTTTTCAAAGTCGTCCACCGGACATTTTTCCTGAGACATCCGTCATTTTCAACAGCTCCGGGGGCGTGGTTTGACCTAGAACATTCGCCAGAGGTCGCTGCGTATCCGCTTGACCTTAAAGTGTTAGCCAATGAATTTGTGTTGACAGCGAAATCGACGATCACGTGCCGAATTAGCGCTAAGGTCAGAAGGTCAAACCACGTCCCCGGAGCTGTTGAAATTGGCGGCTGTCTCAGGAAAAAAGGTCCGGTGGACGACTTTGAAAAGATCGACAAAAACTCGAGCTGGGAACAGGATATGATCGGAACAACTGTTCGTGAGCAATAACTAATATATTAGGAAGGCTTGGGTGAATTTTTGGTGGCAAAATTTCTTTATTAGTGGCTATTCGCCCGTTTTGCTCATCTTCACAACGTCAAGGTTTCTATTCGTGGGCCAAAGGCGAACCCTTGACCAACTTGCATAGCAGACCGCGTTCCGGCCATATTCCAGTTACGTGACCTAGAAAAACTGCGCTGATGGTAAAATACGTTAGGGTTTTACTTTCTGTGCTAAACTATTCGCAAACTATTTAATCCAAGCATGCATAACAATAAAATATTAACGGATAGATCAGTGAAATTTTATAGAAATCTGTGCGTTATTTCATCCATTTCAAGTCCTTCGGTGGGAAGGTGAGGTCGGATACACTGACGGATACACAAGTGATCTGATTGGTCAATATATCCAGGATGTTGCTGTACGTTGAACACGATACATTGCCCAAGCGTACCAGGGGCTATATCTAATATAGAGATATCCCTGGTTTTAGCGAGGATGGTTTTGCTGGACTCTTGTTTCGTTCGTCGTCTATATCTCTTACTATCATAGGCCTGCAGCATTTTCACATGTTTCCTATGATGAAAACTGAAGAAGATAAAAGTGATCCGCTTTTGGTAAAGATTTACATTTTGACTGGTTTTTGAAAGGCATATTTTTGTTTCCAATGATCAGGCTCGTCATTATGGCGGTCATTTTGAACCGACGGTTAGGCCTTGAACACTCCCAAACTGCCCACAGTTATTATATAATAACTGCACGTTTTCATCGGCGTTGACCTTGGTATGAGCAGATGCGTTAATTGTTTATCTATGACCCGATAACTCCCATGAAGCTTCCGTGTCCGCGCAGCAGTTCTACGACCGCAGATCAATCTACTGTCTTTGTTAAAAATATCGTGAATTAAATTTACAGCTCTTCATTCAAATAGATTCACTTCGAAACCAAAGCAATACTCAAAATAACGGACTTTGGCTTTTCAGATTCTTGATGCCATCTCGGGTGAAGAGGCTGTCCTGGGCTACAACGGGACAGAATCTCTCGCCTCTATACATTAGAGAGCGACTGTGTGTTGGGATAGAACGCCAGCTTGCGCCTGCGCATCAGCCCAGTGAGGCTGGAACACTTCGAGTGATATCTCATAATATAGGCTACCCGGTATTTCTGTTTTCATGTCAGTAATGTTTTCACATTGAATTTCATTCTCCCTGTCGTGTTGCTCAACGGGAGTATATGAATAAGGGTGTAGTAACTAGCATGGGGAGAATCTCGTAAATACTTGCGCCATAAACTTAAGATATCGTGTCTTCCGTGCTGCTGAAAAATGGGTGGCCCGCTGGAAATCGTGTATAACACGCGGATAGATAAAGTTTTGTGGTCAGACACGGAGTCGTACACGTTAACGAGAATCGGTAAGGGCAGTCATGCATACCACTGATTACAAACTTTGTCTTTTCGCCGTTATAAATCTCATTTGTTTGGCATCTTTAGCTTCCTCAAAAAAAATTTCCTTTAACTTTTTTTCTTTTTCTTTTTTTGCATTTTTTTTTTTGCTAGTACATTAGTCCACTTTTATCGAATTTATTTCTTCGCCAGATAAAACCTAAAAACTCTCAGGTTTAAAATCCATTTATGCAAGTTGGGGACTTCCACCTGAATTGCTATCTCAATGTCCTCATTAGTTTGTTTCACAGGCGAAACTCTTATCGGTGACTTTATCAACCGTGTAGGCCTACTGCTTCTGGGCAAAACTTCTACATTAAACCTCACTTTAATAAGTTTAATTATTTTAAATGTAGTTCATTCTTCTGACACAACATATCAGTTCTGAAATATGCCAAAGATGAGATCTTATCTATATGTGTAAATGATGACGGGTTCTTATGACAATACATGTAAACGTCAGATACGACATCCGGTAGGCGGTCGTATAGCCCTTGTGTAAGAATTTCAGCCTTTCCGAGAGGCACCGAAAACCATGCATAGGTAAAATCAAAAGTTTTATGGACTTCTGGTAAAATATACATGATCTTAAACTTTTGCTGTAAATTATACAGTGATTTACTGTAGTTTTATTGGAGTATATTGGTCAGTACTATCGGGTGTATCGTGAATTTTGCGAATTTACAGTAAATTACTATGAAAATCACAATAAATGGTGAATTTCGGAATATTTGCTGTACATTTCACAGTAAATTACTATGGAAATCACATTAAATAGTGAATTTCGGAATATTTACTGTACATTTCACAGTAAATTACTGGACAAAACTACGACGTTTACTCACAAAATTCACAACTCAACAATTCACAATTCAACCAGCTCGTTCTTGATACAGAAAAAAAGGTCACTAGTTTTCAATGATGTCAGCAGGACAACGTTATTTCCATGTGAAAACAAAATCATTACTGGCAATATATTTTTTCAAACTGAATACCGAGGTACTTGTCCAGAATAATGATACATCTCGGTCATGGCAACGATGCCTTTTTTAGGCCTGTGAATGCTGGTCGAGTATCTTTCTCAGTCGCTTAACACAATGCATGTAACCTACCACGATATTCGCTTCTGTACTTATTCATATTCGCTTTCATTTTCAGTGCCAAAGGAATACTGCGATATTCGCTCCCATATTGAGCCATATTCGCAAACACGATAGGCCTATAATGTCGAGATATTCCATTTCATATTTCACGGCCCTAAACATATTATTAAAGCAATATTCGCAAACATAACGTGATAATAAACTGCTAAAACCCATAGTGTATCTGAATGCGAGCCTAAATTAGTTTCTTTAAGGCGAAACGTTTAACAACAACAACATCAGCAGCATCATATTATTCATCTACCAATATATTCTCTTGGCTGTATTCAGAATAAACCTCTGATTAACAAGTATTAGTCTGCACACTATTTTGTATGGTGTTATTTGGGTATAGCACTCTTGAAATAATGACCTTGTTGTTGTTGTTGTTGTTGTTTTTTCTGCTGTTATTGTTTTTGTTAAAACTTTCGTTTCCTCTCAATCTAGGTAAACCAAGACGGTAAATCACTGGAATAATATTCCGTGATATATTATATCGGGTATCTGAGTTTACTGAGATCGGTTTCCTCACTGAATGTATACGTACCGTACTGTTATAAATTACCGTTATATCACAGTAAATGTATGTTGGAGTTTACAGTACATTTAATCGTAAACAAATTAATCTGTAAATTGAACGGTGATATTTCAGCTGACATCAACTGAAATGGGTAAACTGCGCAAAAACGTAATATAATTTATGTTTTCTCTTGAAGTAGGTTGATATCTTTTCCAGTTGCAGGAAACATCCGACACGTGCGTTGTACGACACAAGGTTCAAAGCATTCTCAGAACACGCACCGGGACGGACGCAGCGGCTAACTTTAATATTCGGTCTATAATACGGTTTGGTTTGGTTTTATCTGACTTGGAGTTGTGTCCCAATATTCGTGTAATAATTTCACAGATTTCTTCGTGATTATTTACGAAATTTGTGGTGACCGCATTTGTAAACACGAAGAGCTGAAATTCGCAAAAGAGCAATGGACATTTCGGCCTTCCAGTGACCTACGTTGCCGTGGAATCGATAATTGTAGACAAATTACAGTGCAACCTAATTAATTTACAGTTGAATGCCAGTCAATAAACGGTAATTATAAAATACGGGGCAGCATTTTACGGTTCAAAACCTGTTAAAACCTGTAATTGTAAAATGAAGTGCAACGTAACTTTACAGTTAAATGTACTGGCACCTTTTCTGCCAGTGCATTTAACTGTGAATTTACGTAGTGAGTGTTCATCATACATATACCTTTTGTAGAATATAATAATGTAAACTAGTGTAGAACGCAGCAAAACCTGAATTAATGTGCGGGAAAAATCAATAGTTTATAGGGTTGACACACACAAAAAAAACATATAACGTTTCGGCTATATTTGCTCTCGTTCAGGGAATTGTTATTTATCCTATCCAAACTTCCGGACAATGAGCTTGCATACTTGCATAACTTGCTTATATCATCATCATGATGATATAGATGATCTCAGAATAATAATCCCATCCCTCCTTAATAACACTACTTATCATAAACATGTTAATACTAGGTATTTATTATAACCGCGCGAACACAGGATTGTATAATCCCAAATAAACTAATGTAATCCGCAGCGTCGTTTCTAGAACAGCTTTACTTGATATTTTTATCCGATTCAGTCTGTCCACATGGCGTACTTCGATGCACTGCAGCTAGACGAAGGACATCACGTGCTACCGTACAAGTTAAAAAAAGTCATGACAAACTCAGAATATATTTCATCTCTATTGTAAGAGTTTGTGACCTAAAATATAGAAGGTGTACAATCTGATATGACGAGAATGATATATTACAGTTGAATTGTATATGCTTCTGGTAACAAACCACGAAAAAAACCCAGCCGTGTTTAATATGCAGTAAATCGGCTACGCACATTTTGAGAAAACTATTCCATAATGTTCGCCGTCACAAATGATCTACCATGACAGGTAGCCTGTTTTTCCGCTCAAACATGTAAATAAAAATCGCCACCATTTTTTCGAGATAGGGTGGCAGAAATTACATCATTCCGCCCAACACAATCACAGCGAATATGAGAGGTGGGCAATCAAAATGCCCCAGAGTTTTTTTCCTATTCAAAAAATCAGAAGAAGGTTGTTTGGGTATTTTTTTTTAGTATTGAACATTATAGAAACATTTTAAAATATATCACAAACCATTTCTCACCCAGTGAGATATAATGACCAATCCAATTTCACCGGAAGTCAAGTCCTGATTATAATCTTCTATGCACAGGTTACTCATATGTTCTCATTGGGGTTTACCCTAATTTTTATAAAGCATTCATTTTCTCATTTGACGTTTAAATGATATAACTTTTGAAATAGACCGGAGAAAACAATGTGGTACACATGCCTTCCATGGATAGGAGCAACACCTTCTACCAGTATTGTACCGAGTTGATTAGTGGATCTACTCGCTTTGACAATATTGTACTGAGTTGATTGATGGGTCATCTCACTTTGACAGTATTGCACTGAGTTGACTGGTGGATCTACTCGCTTTGACAGTATTGCAGAGTTGATTGGTGGATCTACTCGCTTTGACAGTATTGCAGCGTTGATTGGTGGATCTATTCGCTTTAACAGTATTGTACTGATTAAATTGGTGGATCCACCCGCTTTTGACAGTATTACAACGAGTTCATTGGTGGATCTACTCGCTTTGACAGTATTGTACTGATTTGATTGGTGGATCTACCCGCTATTGACAGTATTGCAATGAGTTTGTTGGTGGATCTACTCGCTTTGACAGTATTGTACTGAGTCGATTGGTGGATCTACTCGCTTTGACAGTATTGTACTGAGTCGATTGGTGGATCTACTCGCTTTGACAGTATTGTACTGAGTCGATTGGTGGATCTACTCTCTCTGATGTTTAGAAACTATTTCAGTAATACATGTGTGCCTAATAATGGCCGTGCCGATCAAATCTTTTATCCTGGGGAGGTTTTACTCATATTCAATGGCATTTTCTTAAGTATCATTTAGGCACCTTCATAAAATCATATAGGTTCCTGATTCAAACCCCTTTTAGCCACCTTCAGATAAATCATAAGGGTTCCAGAAAATGATAATGTAGGTGCTGAGTATTCTATGGGATATTTCGGTCCATTTCCTATTAATAAGATTTTTATGGGGTAACGGAATCCTTAATGGAATCCTCAGTTATCCTGCAAGGAAGTAGTAAAAAATAGGCGAATATTATAAGACTTTTACCAAAATCATATAGGATCCAGCACAGGATGTTCTCTGGAAATGTCACTAAAGATAAATCAGAAAAGAACGTATCGGGATGTCATGTCAAACATAAGATCGTATAGGATCTTATATAAGATTTTTAACAAGAAACAAATACTTCGAAGACGGAGTGAAATTTTGATTTAGGAACTATACTTTTCGGCACTATCGGGTATCATACCCCGTCAACGATATCAAACGCACTGATATACCACTGGAAGTTCATTAATCGTAACCTGATCAAATATTGAGTATTCCAACCATATTAAATATTTTGACATATAATAGTTGTATTAATTTTGAGGAAAATCATAGCTAAGCCTGCATGCATGTAACAATGTTTCCAAGCATGGGGGCTATTGAAATAATGTCACATCGAGCGACAATTAAAATTATGCTAATCAACGTTACACCCAGGATATCCAAACCGTCAATCTCTTTATAAAGATCAATTCAACTGATTTGGACATTGATATATGACAGAAATAGTATACACTGAGTCTGCTGCGGCGTGATTTTGTAAACAAGCTCATCGATGCATACATGTGATGGGTTTCGAATAGCCTTGGGCAGAGATATAACAGAGGAAAGTAACGTTCGCTCGTCCGGAACTCAGCAAGGCCTGACTCAGTGAAAATCCAGATATGACCTTTATCGTGTAGGCTCCCTACATGTATGCAGGTGTACTCTCAAACAGTGCATGGAGGCCGAGACACCGTCAAATATAACATTTACCCTGTTGAAATAAACCGGTTTCCCCCATTAAAATCGTATAAGAATGAATCTTGTATAACTTGAAAGCGTCTTTCAGCGTTACTGTTTGATATTCCTACGTCGGATCTTTAATAATAATAAATTACACTAACCCACTAACTTCTCCGCGTCAGCTGCATGCGTTTATTATATATCCTGAATTTAACCGGGTGGCGTGGAAAATCTCAGAGGTTGTATTGTACAATATTATTAATATATATATCACAGATCAAATCTTACCTGCATTCTGCCCGGCTAAGCCATAAATCTTGGAGAAGACTATGAAAACACATCCGACGATAAATGACGTCCGTTGAAGGTACATGAGCGACATGCATACGTTGTCATATTAATGACCACCGACGAGTCGTCCCAAGACCTTTGTCCGGTACCTGTCCGGCTCAATCGCCCAAGTCGATAAGGATCATGGATAATCCGATGACGTCACCTTATCCCTTTACTCCTGTCCCACCGAGACACTGATGTAAGTTAACTCGGCCTCTCTCTGGTTCTACAGGTAAACTGTCCAATTCCAGGTAACAGGCCCTAGCCTCCGTACACTGTTCAAGCAGCAATGAACGCCTACGGATGGCGTGTATGACCTTATCTGCAGTGTTCGCGGACTGTGCGATTGTGAGACACCTTTAGCAAGCGCCTTTTTTTCTCCTTTCTCATTCGAAATTTCCCAGTTCGGCCTACCTGTACACGGCTGCCAGCTCTATTCGATTTAAGAAGAAAAGTATATTTGGTCGCAGCTATGTTAAACACAACGACTCAGCGAAGAGAAGCAACTTCCCTCAACTTTCCTCAGTCAACACAGTTCAAAAATCATCTAAACTCGGCTGTCTGAAAGTTGGAGTGTTGCAAAGACCCACAGCTACCTCAATAGTTAATTCCTTTTTTGTACGGTACTGTCGGTACACAACCAAACTTTTCCCTCCACTCGTGTAACCGATATTCCAGACAGTGAACAGGCCGGAAAGTTTGTCCGATACTGTGTATTATGATGTCGTGCGTCCGACATCTACGTTGTTTCACGGACGAGTGCGGATCGTTCGACAAACAGCCAAGTCGGAGTGTTTGCTCGGGACCGAGTACATAGGCAGGTATGGGACAAGGTGCATGTTCACTCGGCATTGAGACGGGACGGGGCAACGTCAAAAGATCTTTTGTTCCGGGGCTCTATAAATGCGAACAAAAGGGAAGTTTAAGGGCCGGATTTCATTCTTTGAGCGCATTTATATCTTAACAAAAATATGTACCTAAAATAAAATCTATCTGTACTAAGCTTTTTCTAAATCAATTTTTCAGCTTTTATATTCACGCCACTGAGTTTTATTTTCCTGTATATGATTTCAACGAATGGGATTATTCCCCCTCTAGACCCTCATATATCGACAATGTTCAGGTTTTTTCCTCTCGCACTGACTCAAAAAGAATATTCTATTTATTTTCAACAGATAGCTCTGCATATTTTGCACGACTTCCATTCTTCTCAGACAATAGCGATTTTACCTAAACTTTCATAAGCTATATGAATACCTCGGACGATCGCTTCGGACAAATATGATTGAAACGGCAACCTTGATCACCTAATGCTAAAGTAAGAAATTTAATCTTTCAAACATATGAACATTTGTTTTGAACTACAACTGGACACAGACCTTTTTGTATGAGACTACATGACCCATCCCTCTTCTCGCGAAAGATACATATCCCGTAAAGTGGCAGGTATATCTTTGCCTTGTTAGTATTTCTTTAGGATGGTTTCCCCTTAATACCCTTGTGTACAAAGACACCCCCACCCAGCTTGAATCCCCCCGTGTATGCAGAAATTCTTTAGCTTGGACACCTATTTCAATTACACTTCAAGTATATACGTCACTAGCGCTTTGACCACGGGAGTGTATTGTGTGTTTGTCATATAATTGTACATGTATATGACAGTGCGCTAAATTCAGCCCTTTCATTTCGAACGAAAACTGTTTTTTGCCCAATATTTTTCATTTCAAATATTTTATATCTAATTAGTTTTAGATTGACACTTTCTTGGTAATGCACAAATGCTTGTGCTATCTGGGCCAGCCCCGTGTGGGATTCGAACCCGCGCCCACATAGTTTGGCACCAAATTGCCAGCAGTAAACACAAGCACTCTATAAGCCACTCGGCTGCCCCAGCTTTCACAAATAGAAAGTTTCGGATATCCAATCTGAACAAATTAATGAATTATTCACTACGCCTGATGATATATTCTCTCCGAGTGAGGTAAATTATGAAATGCTGACCTGTCAATACTCGGTCTGTGTTAATTAAAGTTGAAATTCTTCAAGGCCAGTCTATTGAAATTCATTTTATTAAGTAATGATGTAATATACCTGCACAACCCAGTGTGAGCAGGTATAGACAAATAGATTAATATTTTGCTGATATGCAAACCGAGTGAATGAAAATTGTTACCAGTTTATTGATACGTAGTATGAATACGTTTTAGAAAGAGGATATTGATATACAATTTGAGTAACATAACATTGCTCCAGAATAGTTTATTTGTATTTATTGACAAGAGTGAATTAAATATATAACACCTACCTACCTGCAAAATCAGTTTGAGTGAACTTATGTACATCAATCTGACTTTCTTCATCAGCCGGATACATACATGTACTCCTTAAACATTTCTTATTTCTTAAATACTACATTTATATATACATTTTCGTACTGTACAATTACAAGCGTCTGGTCCGTCATTCATAATTCAGCCGTCGTCCATTAGAGAATATCCGCGTCCATAATCCAAAGACCTATTCCATATTCCACATATCAGTATTAGCACCAAATTCAAAAAGACAATCATAGTATACATAAACATAGGCTTGTTTCCTGCAAGAGAGAAGCGGTCAACAGTTTTCAATGATGCTGGCAAGACATCATGATGTTCCAAAAATATCAAATCCGTATCGCTGATCAGTATTCTTAATCCATAATATTCGTTGTAAAGTCGTCATCTAAAGAATGATGTATCTCAGTCACGCTTTTGATTGTGACTGTTCATATGAGTACCATGAGGATCTTGAAGTACATGGGTTCATACGGCCCCTAGCCCCGGGTTAAGCGGAATTAGACACAAGTTACGAAACGTAGCGCCATAGATCTTGTACGCTACGTTCGTATTTTGCTATCAGCATGCGATATGTATCGCCAAATTTGAGAAACTTTGAGTGGAGGCGCTTGGCGGAATAGCCCTGTTTTATAAGTTTCTGCAACAATGTTTTGTGACGTTGATTAAAATCATCACATTTAACATAGGATCTAGCAAATGCTACTAAGCGAGATATGTATACGCCATATGCAGGTCCCACTGGAATATTACTATCCAGAAAGGGATAGTTTACGATGTCGAATTGTAATCATCTCTTTTGTCATAAAGTCGACGAGAGAGAATGCCCGCTTCATTTTTATAGAGATAGAGATCTAAATAAGATGTGCCTGTAGGGCTATCTGTAGTTTCCTTCAATCCAGTGAAGGTGGATATATATCCTTCACTGCGTCATTTATATAGCGATTATCCACAGCGAGAAGATCGTCTATATAGCGTTTGGTGAATGAGAAGGAACGGGCTTTGAATGGATCGGTTTTTGAAAGCGCCTGCATATAGTCATATTCATAAGAGAAGAGATACAGGTCGGCTAACAGGGGTGCACAATTAGTACCCATTGGAATACCTATATGCTGCTGATATATTGTGTTGCCAAATTTCACATAGATATTTTTAATGAGAAATTCAAGCAACTCTATAACAAAGAAACATCCCATGAATGATATCTCTTGTATGTAGTCGAGCTAAAGAATGCTTTATGGCTTCCGACATTAATATATCTACGATCAGTTTTCTTGAACACAGATACTATTAATGAACTTAGACGTTCAATAAGGTCCTGATGAGGGATTGTAGTATAGAGAGTCGAGAAATCCCATGTGGATACATGTCTGTACGGTATGTGACCTTAGCATCAAGTTCTTCCGTAAGACATTTTGAGTTTTTCAATATCCACATACATTCAACGCCAGAGTTCTTAGAAATAGTGGCGCAATACCTTTCCCAAAATGCTTTTACCTCCTGAAGGGCCTCGTCAATAGGGTTGAAAGAAGCTTGGTGGTGCAGCTTCTAGAACCAGCTATGAATCTAGCTTTGTATGGTGATTTATGCATTTTGGGAGTCCAGTATATTTTTGGTATGTCGTTATGATTGGTTGAAAGACAAATACCTCTTTCCCTGAGAAACTTTTGTGATTGTTAAATAAATCTTCCAGAGTAAATGCAGTTTGGGAGTAAGTAGATGTATTTGATGAAGATATGTCTACACTCAATTCTTTAACCAGCACCTGGTAATAGTAATATTTACATATGAATATTATATTATTCCGAGCTTTGTCTGCTGGGACTATGACGAATTTACTCTGGAGATTTGCTAGAACTTCTTGCGAATTGAGGTTTCTCAGAACTTGTTTTGCTTGGGGAAGAGTACTTCTGTCAATATGGCGGATTGTTTCAACGACCTTGCTCTTGCTGAGGTCCAGCCAATCAGCGAGTACTGTAGGTTCAACTTTTTCTCGCTTAGACCAATCAATAACGTACTGTTCCAATGCAGACAGAACTATCTTCTGGTCGGCCTTCAGATTTATTCTTCTTGGCTCTCTATATTTAGGTCCCTTCATCAGGAATAATTTCAGATCCTTATCACTTACCACATCAAGGTCACCAGTCACAATATGTTTGCATGGTGTATAGATAAAGTTCGACGATTCACAATCACAACTATAGCCTCCTGACGTGTATAAGTTCCAGTCAAACTCCTGGACAGCATTGGAGTAATTGAATATTTTGGTGGCTATAGATTTAGTGTACTTATATGAAATGCAAGGAGGTTCTGGAAACAATGAAACATTTATTGATTGGATGCCTTAAATTTTCGCAGTTTTGAGATGAAGTAAAGCAGTGGGTTCTTGGTATCAACGTTAAGGTAAATATTTCTTCTGAAAGGATTGTGTGTGATTGGGACGGTGGACAAAATTATCTGAACACTCTTATGTTAATAACAAATCACTACATTTACAGTAATAAATTCAAAAATTCAGATTTAAATATGAGAGCACTTCTGAATAAAATTGGCTACTCGAAAAATATAGTTCCCTCGTCAGTAACACATCTGACAAGTTTCAAACGAAATGGATGATGATGGGGAATCATTTTCATATATGAACAGCTCTATGGATGCAACTATCCTTACAAAGTCTACACTCGTCTAATAGTGATTAAGGACGTATATAATATCTGTAATTTGTGTTTGTACGTATGCATTATCGTAATTATAATTTTGTGCTGTGATGTACATCAAGTATTTGTGTACAGAATGAAAAAAAGTGATCGGATATCGGAGTCTAGATTACGTACATTTACTACCACTGTGATAGGCGGAATATCACAAGTATTTGTGCATTACCAAGAATACATCATCCTAAAAGGTACTGGATATAAATGTTACATTAATGTATATAAAATAATTTTCTAGAAAAACTGTACTCTAAAATATAGAAATAATCTGTACATAAAACAATGTTTTTAAACGGAGTTTCATTTTTGTCGATTTTCAAGTAAGGAAACAGTTGTCTGATAAGATTGCAATTCCGACCTCATTGTCTTTCTTCAAAGACAGCCTCAGACGACATTTTATGAGTATTTAACCCTATAATGCCTCTTGTATCAAACTTAGAGTAAAACCTTCCTCCCTGTCTCCGAGATTGGCTGCTTGGTTGAGGCTAAATCTATTTCTGTCGTCTGGTGGCGAAATTGAGAAAATCGGTTGCCAGGGAGGGATTTTGAGATAGTTTAAACATGGCAGCTCCCATGGTATGATGGCGGTGTGAAATTGGTCCATGAAGGATACTCTCGCTTCGTTGCATTTTGAGTCTAGCAGCCTTACCCAACTGCTTTACGTAAATAATATTCTGTAAGGCTTATAACTGCACCAGTTTAGGAAGGCGACGCTATTCCTATACAGAAATTTAGGTAATTAAAATTATGTATCATTTTTGATACATTGAGCAACACAATATGTGTTTACTTTTATTTTATTACGTGTGTATCTTATCTGATACAGTTGTATCACGGCCTGACGCAGCCTGTCTTAATCAAGAAAGAATCGTTTGACTGATATTCAGCTAAAATGGGATTACTGCATACAATTTGCTCTTTACTGAAATATGATTTGGAAAAGTGACGAATATCTAATGTAATTTTCAGACTGTAAGGACTATAGGACGGATTAGGTGAAAATATGCCGACATACAAAAACTGGCTTACTAATACAAACAATTTGTAGTTGTTTAATGTTTCTTTTTTCTCTCATTGCCGTTTCTTCGTTTTTCGATGACTAAATATTGATTTTGTTGTTCAATAATAAAAGAGTGTGTGCAATGCCGAACAGTGTGTCATCCTTTCAAGTGTTGACTACACCTGTCCAATGTATCAAATGTGATATAGCCGCGGAATCCATCACGAAATCCTCAATGTATCATATACGATACATTCGTAGATATATATCAAAATATATATATCCATTTAATTAGGCACTTTTGGTCTACTAAGACCATATTTAAACATTTCATCAAAAATCAGATTTTTCTGATGACTATTTCTATAGGCGGGCTTTGTAGTGTTAATCCCGTTATGATATTTCTCTCCAGGTCTTTTTGTTTTAAATGCCTTCTACTACACATCCTGCTGTACTGGATATCCCATACTTTTAATTGTTATCTTGTATGTATATATCTGTATATATTAATATATGTATCAACCCTCTGGCAGAAAGGCTTCGGCCTCGGAGTTTGTAAATCGAATATAAATAAATTATTATTACTATAAAATCTGAACCTTTTTATTTTATTTTTCTGTAATGTGTCTCTGCTGTTCTCTACGTTCTCATTCATAGCCACTATGGAAATTCATGTCACACCCTCATTATAACCATGCTCAATATTCACAATTATTTGCACCTAGTTTTATCTTAATTTTTTACCGGTGCACCCTTTCCTGGTTTGAGCTGATTTGTTCGTGATTAGTCTAGGCTCTAGACGTCCCTTACCCTCCTCCCCCCCGCCCCCACCGCTGATTCATACAGGTTAGAATTCACTAAAAAAATCGCCTCGCTTAATATGTAGTAAAATGACTGAGCACATCTTGAGAAAATGAGAAAACTATATTCCCTAATATTCGCCACTACAAGTGACCAACCACACCAGGTAGACTGGTATTTCCGCTCAAACATATACAAAATTCAGCATACATTCTCCACCATTTTTTTTTCGAGATTAGACTGTGATTACGGCAAATTTCGGCCCATTTAATTTTTCCGTTTAAAATTTGAAAAGATGTTTTTGATACATTTGAGAGTCAAATATCATAGAAACATTTCAAAATACGTCACAGGCCATTTCGGGTCCAGTCAGGTATACTGATGGTCAGTCAACGTTCGCCGCAAGTCAAGTTCTGATAAGAATCTTAAACTCAGAAAATTCAATGGTGGTTTGTGACCTACAGCCAAATATTCGCCTATATTGGCCACTAGGGGGAGCTTTGAACATCCTATTACCGATGATTAATGGTAATCGATTTTATAACATTCTGGATACAGCTTACTTCAGTGAACGAAATCAAAGGGGTAGCTCCAGTTCAGATTAAATGTTGTTAAATTCATGCGTCAAGAGTTAGGAAAAAATTGTTTTGTGGTTCAAACCGTCATTAATGGTGTGTCAAATATCCCTGGAGGGGAGGGCAGTCTTTATCAAACAGGCGGTGAAGTTCAATCGCCATAGGCTCCAGGATGGTGGCCTCACGCAGTACAAGGAACGTTCAGCCAATTCAATCCCAGACTGCGGATTTTTCACTTTGTGGTTTCGCTGTAGTATCACGTGTCAAGCTATCAACCAATCAGCATTAGCATTAGCAATTCGACACGAACCAAGCAATAATGCAAAATGATTGGATAGCATATATAAATCGCATCTAGCGGGATACAGATGAATATCGGACGGTTAGAATCAGCGGGAGAACAAGAACAGTAAGGGTCGTAGTGAGACAAGCTGGTGTATGAGCGTAGAACTTAACAGTTATCAATCATGATCTACATATATGTATCTGTGTGACGAAAATCTCTAGCATACCTCACCATCACGTGACATCTATCGAGATAACAACACATCTGGCTAATATGCAAATTAATCCAACCACATAATTATGATAATATCGGAGCGAATTTATAATAGTAACAGTAATAGAGCCGGTGTAGGAGGGTTTTTCCTGTTTTCCTGGAGAAATTGTCCCAACCCCCTCCATGTATGCTTCAACCCATACACAATAACCCTAAACCGAACCCTAACCCTAACCCTAACCCTAAACGTGTACCTTCCCTTACCAAAAAAAGGGTCGTAGAGAATTTTGACCAGAATGTTACAGGAGTTTAAATCAGATCCTTTTGTATGTTATAGGATCTTAGGATTCTTTAATGTCCTACAGGATCCTGTAGGATTTTATTGAAGAATCATGAAGAATCCTGTACGGTTTTCCGATTCTGGTTCGCACCTATAAGGTCGGTGTTGGCGGTAAGGCAATGAAAAATGTCTATTAACTGCACGATCCTAGGTTCAGAGGTAAAAGGCCATTCTCTTTGTTCTCTCTGTTCATAGCATGTTATAAGAAGTCAATGAATTGGGGCGATATGCAAGAGGTGGTAAAAATTGACGACGTCTGGCGACTAAAAAGCAACCATATGACTCTACAGGAAAGCATTCGTCGACACTTAACATTCAGACCCGACACCTAACATTCAGACCCGATAATTCGGTGGTTTCTCGGATGTAGCCTTAGTATCTCAGCCGCGCTTTTATTGCAGCTGTTCATGTGGAGACAATGAAGTATCCACACGGCCCCTAGCACCGGCTCAAGCGGAAATAGATACGCTAGCTCGGAAGCTGTGATGACGGATCAGCTCAAACAACTCATCTGATGTTGGATGAGCATCGCGGACGTCTGATGGAGTAAACGCATCAACATGGGATAAAACTGGTAAATGCAAGAATACCCAGGAAAACTAACCTGTAATGCCCGACGTCATACGGCTTAAATTTCCCACCAAAACAATAAACCTATATATATTTGTCGAGCGACATGTACAGCCTATGAGACCCAAGAACATTTTCTTTGTAGGAGGAAAGCATTCAGCTGACAAAAAGTCAAAGATGAAATCAGCCACAATGTTCAAAATTTTGCAAAGCGTAGATTAGTAGTTTATATTATGGCCGGTGTAAACGTTATGTTCTCCTGGACGTATTGGTCCCCTTTTATTCATTAGCACATACCCCCCAACCTTAAAGCTAAACATAGCACTAACAATATACCCTAAAACCATAACCTACGCCCTACGCTTCCCCAAAACTGAACATTGGCAGGGGACATACATGAGATAGTCGGGTTAGATGAGGGGTTCAAACACCAGGAGTTGAGCACGGATTTTCCAAATATTCCATGTGCCTCGAGTGCATGGCATTTCAGAGGTTCTGTAGTATTTTCTTGACAGATCAAGCACTTGTGTCAATCCATCTTGCTAGTCAACCTGAAAATACATTAAATTAGTAGAACTTATCAACTTTTGCCAAAATAACCATATAATACTCACCTAAATGATATAGTTGTGTGCCTTGACCCTAAAAGGGTATGTTTAGACACCATGATTGCGATCCCAAACGGCTTAGAAGCTGAGATATTTGGTTTTTAAATGGCCACCATCTTGAAACTCCAAGATGGCCGCCAAGTGGTTCCTATCAACAAGGCAAAGCTAAGGCAATGAGTAGCATGTGAGGAAAATTTGGTGTTTTTGTCCGGAACGTCCACACCCATTAGCAAAGCTGTCCGACTAAAAGGTGTTCTCCCACTTTTGTTTCTGAGGATGGCTAAAAAATTGAAATTATTTCATACTGCTGATTTATACTACTAATGTTTCATTAGTCAAACATTGAGTCCATAACATCGCATAGAGATAAACTGTGGACGCCAATTTGAATTAACGCAAGTTTAATATAAATTAAGATGAGACTATAATCTATATCCATTCTATATCGGTAACCTAATTAATCTGTATAAAGAGGAATATGCGTGTCCACTTCCCGTCATTTTGAGATGAAACAGAAAAAATGAGTAAAAAAAATTGTACCTGAGGCGGAAGTGTGAAAAATACTTTAGGGAAAGTAGTTTTAATGTTCACAATCAACGTCGTAAAACATGTATTAGACACTAATCACATATGCCTTTGGGATAGAAAAAATAGTATAAATCTCAAAATATATCCGTTGGATGTTGCATACATGACAACATAGAGAGATTGTACCAATTCGTTCTTGAGGTCCGCTAAGTCAATTTGTATTAACGCTTTTCTTTACTTCAAGTGACGTAGTCTAATTCAGTTATTTAGCTTATTTTCAGTGTCGGTTGATCGTACGAATGCTGAATAATACCATCAATACGGGATATGTTAGTTCGCGTATTACATCACAGCGGGTAGCTGTTTATATAGGGCGGATGGAATGTGGCCAAGCGGTGAAAAACTGCACGTTGAAGGACCAACATGTCAAGCTGCCTAAGCTCTCCAGTCACACGTTCCGTCTTTTTCAAAGGTTTTTGTCCCTTACTCTCTCAATCAGAAGCATGCTTGGTCTTTTCTTGTGATTATCTGTTACACTTCAACAGACAGGGCAACAGGACCTTGGCAACAACAAGTAGTTTGTTGGAAATTGGTGTTTAGTTACAGAAAATTTTCGGCCTTATTTCTATAAAGTAATCTTCTTTCAGACGTATTATTGATGGACTATCACCTGCTTGTATTCAACTAGTGAAAAAATGCGCACACAAGATCATCTTAATTCTTTTCCGCATACATGTAATTCAATCTGGAGACACGAGAACACACTGGTATCGTGACGAGGTAGAAAAGACAAGGTGACCCTCAAAATGGCTGTCGCTGAACCGGATCTCACAAATGGCTACCGAAATAGCGACTTTGTACTACTCAAAGGAATTGGCTGTTGGTGATTCCAGCAGACGCACCGATTGACCGAATAAACCATCAAGCGCGCTCTCATCGATCAAGTTATGTTTTAAATCGAACATCGCAACACGTGTGTATTAATATTGTAAATCACAAAGACAAGTTATAGTTACGTCATGACACGAGACGATATTTCGAATATATCAACCAGGAAGAAATGGCTCACGAGGGGGCGTATATGGTTGGCGGTAGGGGACAGGCTTCGGTTTCAATGCCTAGGATTAAATGGACTTGGACCTGGATATATGTCCATCAGCCAATTGCTTCAATTCCTCGGCCTAAATGGTTGTAAACCGCGGAATAAATCGATTTGGATTGGTTAACGTCTGAATTCTCTGTTGTGAGAAATCTGTTCCATAGCTCTGGATTCGTTCATTTGAATTAAACGAGTACTTTAAGGTCTTTACAGATGCGTTTGATTTTCTGACTTTTAACCTTGTACATTGTCTGTATTTTGTCGCGTGGATCATCGATCGTTCTTTGTGAATATTAAATTTCTTCGCGTATATGAATGTGCATACACCTTTTACAGTTAATAAGGGAGTTCCGAATCACTTTTTGCATCTAGACTGCTAGCCAAAACTGGTGTATAACATGCCTGGACTTTGTTGGATTGCCATTAATGAGGCGGAAACTCTTCATAGACAACGTCGGCCCGATCTGTCTGACCATGCCATATACGGCAATTATCATCACTAATTAACTTAATTCTCGCAGCATTTTGGCAGTTCGAACCACGAACGAGACCATTCATTTAAGATTGAACCTAACAGACCTGGTTCAATAGAAACCTGTAGAAAATGTTACCCCATGGGACCCGCCTTATTTCTCGTAGATTTAACACTGAAAAAAATCACACGCGTTGTTTGATCGAACGTCAATTTCCCATTGCGTTGTACCGAAGGCATTACCTTGCCGAATTGACCGAGAAACAAACAACGCAGGTAGGTTGTTTGACATTTACTTGAGTCCACAGAAACAGACGTTTCAATAAACATAAAAAAAAAATGTACGCAGATGATTTATTCCAAGAAATACCAGGCATTTATTGGGAAAGTGATCCGCAACTCCCCGTGATCCGGAACCCACAAAACTACTGTATGTGAGTAGACGTTACTTTTAGACGGAAATTTACATGCGCTTGAATCTAACTTAAACCAGACATCACATACCAGCCATGCGATATTTCTAATATCGCGTATGTACCATTAGAAATACCAAAATGTATCGACGTATAACAGCAAGCGAAGATCAAAGAAAAATCGAAAATCCATCTGACAAATTCACCAGGTTTCAGTTTCACGTCACGCTCGTGTAGATAAGTACAGCTATATCCTATGACAACATGTAAAAATTTGCCTCTGTTGTACACATTTAGCATTTCCTGAATTCTGTGTTACTGGATTAATTACATATTCCAGAAAATAAGGAAATAAAACACTATATAGTATACAGAATATATACTCTCTATCGCAAATATAGCAGATATGCTCGGTAGTTTTTCATTTTTTTCTGAGATATGTAATTAATCTTTGATTAGTTTGTACAGTTTGAACAGAAACTCTGTTTCATAAGGTGTTAACTCTATCTGGCCTGGACTTTTTGGGACCTGTCCAGGCCTGAGGGGGGGGGGCGAAATTGCCCCCCTAAATATTTTTTCTTAACCCTTGAGCTAGAGGGTTGAAACTTACCAGATACCCTTGGGTCAAGCTCTACCACAAAATGTCAACAACAAAAATCCAAGATTGTCGCTTTGATGACGTCACAGTGACGTCATCTTCAAAACAGGCATTATTTGATCTATTTTTCGGTCAGATTTTTCGAATTTTTAATTTGTTTTCTTTGCAAAAACTGCGTGATAAATTAGTAAATAATGTGAAATAAAAGGGATTTTGCTCACTTTTCCTCCAAGAAAAGCAGAACTTTTAAAGTAAAATGACGACAAATTCACTTTTTTCGTACCCCACATGGCCTCCGTCTTGAATTTACCCATGATCCTCTACTCATGGGGTTATGCAAATAGGCTCAAAATGACCCCAATATGAGGAACTAAAAGTCACGAAAGGTCAGCTTTCATTTTTTTCGTCGTTCTGAAGATAGGGGAGAAAGTTTAGTATGTGTGGGCATAATTTCCTCCTCCCCCCCTCCCCCCCAGGCCAGATATGGTTAATCACCTCGCTGTTCCACTTCACATATCTTTATTCATTTGCGTTCTACATCCTTTGACAGACAGCTGTTGGGTCGGTTGTTATTATTTTCCATTCCTGATCTAAATGCGTACCTTGTCCCGGAATGTAGTCTCGGCCACAATGTTTGGTGCATTGGGAAAAATTCGAAACTTTATACCGAACAACGATGTTCTGTCGAATCAGACGGTTCGTGAATCTCAGACGGATTATCTCTTTAACAGAGCTTTGTGCGACAATCTACATACGTTGAAAGTTGAAAAGTTAACCAACGCAAATGTTCGATTTATTTTCAAACAATTGTCTATGGAAATCGTTTAGAATTTAAGAAATATTTGCAACAATATTGTACTCAGTTGATGGTCCTTGGTATGCTGTGTTTTCACGTCGAACGTCACTTATTGGCGTGAACGCCATGATATAATTTTTACAATATTTTGTTCCGAAAAAAATCGGGTTATTGTAATTTTTCCACAACCGCATTATCTATTTCTTCAACTGCATGGTTAGAACACACCTTATCATAAATACCTGAACGCGACGTTAAACCTTAATGCTCTCTCTCTTCCTTGTCACAAATACACGATCCATTTCCTCCCACAACTGTTCCATGGGCATGCAATATAAGAACCTTGGATGATGGGTTATGGTTTTTAAATAACTGATGTGATGGAAATCCACCAACAAACAAATCTGACGTGCAGGTGCTTTAATTCTCCACCTTGCGTAACTGTCTCGGAGAAAATGCAAAAATGGTATTCCTCGTGCATGGATTCCTGAAACGCGTCCTAGTTACATTTTATTAATTGAGAGGTAAGATTCGATTAAACAAGAACTGTATTGCGTTTAGTTTTGTCAAGAGGTGTTCATACTATTCTACTGAAGCAATTGGAATATACTTTTTTGGCAAAATGAGACAATTTCTTTGTTGATGGATAACACTTTGATGAGATATACAAGAGGGGGGGAAAATTGACGTCAGTAGTAGTATAAGGTGAAAAAACCTCACCTTTCACCCGGATATAAAAATGACGTCACAACTTCCGATGGTAGCGCCATCTGTACACTCTGGATGCAAGGGAGACAACTCGGACAGATCAAGGCATGTACTGACATGTTATGGATTGCATCAGCCTTGGCTGTGTGCCAAGTGTTGACCACTATAGTTCCGGCAACCTTTGACCTTTGTATTCCTCCGCGGTGATGCGGTCATGTCTGGTGGTGATGCGGTCGCGGGAGAAAGCTTCCGCGGAGAAAAAGTAGTCCCCAGAATTCAAATACGCTGTATGGTCCGATGGGGTCGTATGAGGTATCAAAGTGAAGCTTATGTGAGGGGGCATCTGATGGGCTGGGTGTGGGGTTGAAATAGCGCCATTCTGCGCATGCGCGGTGGCCAAAGGGTATGGAAATAGACATTTTGGAGCTAGGGGAGCCACTAATGGTCCGATGGGGTCGAGTGAGGTATTAATGTGAAGCACACATGAGGGGGCATCTGACTGGACTAGTGGTTTGGGCGTTGTCACCATTCTGCGCATGCGCAAACAGGGAATTATGGGAAAAGGGTGTGGAAATAGACGTTTTGGGATCTAGGGGAGCCCCTAATGGTCCTATGGAGTCGTATGAGGTATCAATGTGAAGCACACATGAGGGGGCATCCCCCTGGACTAGTGTCTTGGTCGTTGTCACCATTCTGCGCATGCGCAGACAGGGAATTGTGGGAAAAGGGTATAGAAATAGACGTTTTTGGATCTAGGTAAGCCCCTAGTGGGCTGATTGGGTCGAGTGAGGTATCAGTGTGAAGCACACATGAGGGGGCATCCGCCTGGACTAGTGTCTCGGTCGTTGTCACCAGTCTGCGCATGCGCAGACAGGGAATTATGGGAAAAGGGTATGGAGATAGACGTTTTGGGATCTAGGTAAGCCCCTAGTGGACCGATTGGGTCGAGTGAGGTATCGGTGTGAAGCATGCATGAGGGGGCATCCGCCTGGACTAGTGTCTGGTCCGTGTTTAACATTCTGCGCATGCGCAGACAGGGAATTATGGGAAAAGGGTATGGAGATAGACGTTTTGGGATCTAGGTAAGCCCCTAGTGGGCCGATTGGGTCGAGTGAGGTATCCATGTAAAGCATAGGTGAGGGGGCATCCACCTGGACTAGTGGCTCGGGCGTTGTCACCATTCTGCGCATGCGCAGACAGGGAATTGTGGGAAAAGGGTATGGAAATAGACGTTTTGGGGTCGAGGTGGGTCACTATTGGCTCTATGGAGTCGTATGAGGTATCCATGTGAAACAGTCGTGAAGGCGCATCGGACGGGGTGGGTGACACGTGGAACTGACGTCATTCTGCGCATGCGCGGTAGACCAAGAGTATGAAAATAGACGTTTTGGGATCTAGGAGAGCCCCTAATGGGCCGATGGAGTTGTATGAGGTATCCATGTGAAGCACACATGAGGGGGCATCTGCTTGGACTAGTGGCTCGGGCGTTGTCACCATTTTGCGCATGCGCAGACAGGGAATTTTGGGAAAAGGGTATGGAAATATACGTTTTGGGAGCTAGGTGGGCCGCTATTGGTCCGATAGAGCCGTATGAGGTATCAATGTGAAGCACACATGAGGGGGCATCTGACTGGACTAGTGGCTCGGGCGTTGTCACCATTCTGCGCATGCGCAGACAGGGAATTGTGAGCAACGCCCGCCAACACCAAGCTCAACGCTTCAACGCCCTGGTGAATTACCCCAAAAGCTCTGATTTTCATGGAATTCTCACTAATTCATTGGAAATGCAGTGACGCCCGTCAACGTCCGCCTTAACGCCCTAGCATAACGCCTTGACGCCATGATATAGACAGATGAGAGAAGCACAACAACAACAAGGATGAGAGAACAACAACAACAACAACGAGGGTTTTTTTCCATATAGTTTATTTTCCCCTCCATCATAACATACCCACGCTGGGGGAGCCGCGTTGGGTATGTTTACAATTTAAGAATACTCTTGTCCAATCAGAGAGCGCCATTTGATCCTGCCATATTCGCTCTTGCCCGTTAAATGTATTCTCGGCTGCACTTGTCCAATCAGAAGCCGTCCTTAAGAAAATCCCATCTTCGCCCCTGTTCGCTCTCAGCCGTTTGTTCTAATCGTCGTCGGGCAGGCCTGGATATTCGTCGGGCAGCATGCCCTGAAACAGTTGTTTGCGCATTCTAATCGCATTTTCCAGGGCCTCGGTGGATGGTAACCCCATAGCCTCTTCCAAGTGACGCTTGGTCTTCATGATGGACCTGTGTGTGGGGTCGCCTTTCATTTCAAGGGGCAGCAGGCTATACCGCTTATAGATCGCCATGGCTGTTTTCCTGATGCAGGGGCGCATTTCGGTGTATGCCTGTTGTAAGTTATCCTGTCCGTCGTCTTCGATTACCGCAGCATATCTACGAATAGCTTCATCCACAATACGATCCCAGAAGGTAGGCTCTGTCTCACTTTCCTGGGATGTAGGCTGACTGTCTGAGGTCAAGCTCTCTGTATCAGTAGATAGACTGTCAGCAATCCCGGTTTCGGTATCAGACAATACACTCTCATCCGCTTCCTCAGTGGGCTCCTCGGAGTCTGGATGGAAAGTCTTCTGGTGTCGCATCATATCGTAATGTCTGGTGAACGTGCGTTCGCACTCAAAGCAAGTATAAGCCATGTCGACGGTTGAACGTCGACTGAGCGTGTTTTAGCAATACACTTCATTTTATAGACGCCCGTCAACGCTTAGCTTAACGCTTCAGCGCCTTCGAGAATGCGGGGAAAGGAGATAGAAGGCATCCTCGACACTGGGATGAATCACTATCGGCTCTTCAATTCGGAACGGCGGATCGACCTTCATAGGTTCTTCCAGTCGGGGATGTAGGGAAGGGAGATGAAACGGCTCCTGGACACTGGGATCTGTCACCATCGGCTCTTCAATTCGGGGCGGGGGATCGACCTCCATGGGTTCTTCCATTCGAGGATGCATTCCCATGGGAACTGAAATATCCGGTCTGGAGAGTGGCGAGCGTGATCCGTGTATGACACTATGGTGACGTTTCAATTGACTGGGATGTTTAAAGACTATATCACACTCTGCACATGTGTGAGTGGGTACTTTGTGGCATGCACGTGTGTGACAACGTAAACTGTCCAGGCGATGAAAGGGCTTCCAGCAAGTCGTACACGTGAACATTGTTGTAGAGTGTCTGCTGAGTGAAACGTCGATTGTGCGTGTTTTGTGAATACACTTGCTTTTATAACGCCAGTCAACGCCTAGCTTAACGCTTCAACGCCCTGGTGAACTACCTCACAAGCTCTCATTTTTCTAGACACCAATACATCGAAATGCGATGACGCCCGCCAACGTCCGTCTCAACGCCTTAACGCCCGTCTCCATACCTGTCTCAACGCGTTACGCCATGTCCATCATCATTGGACGTTGATGTTGGAGGTTGAAGAAGATAAGTTCCCGTCTCCAGCTGGGTCTCCATAAAGGTTTGAAATGCCTCATGCAGGGTCAGCAGATTCTGGGCACGGGTAGTTGTGTTGGTATCCTCTTCTGGTACTATCTGTTTCTTATGCAGCAGAAGACATACCCGTGTCACCCATTGGATGTCATCTATGAGCGTGATAAGATGTGAAGGCATGCGTTGGTCATTGATTCCACCTTGAGGTGTATCAATAATAGCATCGACATTGGCTTGACGTAACGCTTCGGCTAGAATATCCTCGTTGTCGGGTTCAAGCAAGTTGGACTCTGCGGTGCTCATGGTGAAATGAGGGGACTGGTGCCGTGTGGTCTATTTATAGTGAGACGCTTTTGGTCTTAATGATGCGTTCGAACAAATGTTTCTTTTGTGCTATTGCGGTGACATACACCGCTTTCCAGTTCATGCCCGAGGTTTTCAACATCGACGCTGTTCTTTCGATTTCCATATGGACTGGGTCCTTGTCCAACAATTTCATATGGGGCAATAGGTCGCCATACTGCTGACGTAAAGCCCGTCGTAGTCTGGGTGCCAAAGTATTATGGGCTAACATTCTGGCTTCCTCTTTCGAATACCCTTTGCGTTGAAACTTGTTTCCTGCGGCCTCCAGCATCTCGCCCATCTCGGCGTCCATACTTTCTTTGAACAAAGCCTTCCATAGCCTCGAGTTCACATTATGTTCATTCCCTTGTACGGGGTTGGGTTGGTCCTTCACGGTTGGGTGATATTCCGGGACTAATGGTATGAATGGGACACTCTGTACGGGGGTGGGTTGCTGCTCTGCCAGATGTGGACTCGGTGGATAGTGTAGGGGCTGTGGTGATTCCTCGCCGGGTAACAGGTGGGTCGTCAGCCGACAATCTTCGGGGGTATGGGCCTTTAGATCTACGAACAGGTAACCGTAGGGACGACTTGTCGCTCCTTGAAACGCCCGCATGAAATGGTCGATGTTCTGAGGATAAATTCGACTACCAAACACACGGATTTGAGCTCTGTCGATGGGGTTGGAGAACAACACAAAGTATTGGCAGTTCAAGGCAATATCTCTGGACGCCTTCCCTTGAGGAAAGAGATTCTGAGTCAAATAGATGACGGACAGATTGCGATGATGGGACCCTTTGGTGAATAGGTCGGCGATTTTCGAATTGTCCTTGGCCGCACTCATCAGATCATCGAGCACTACCACGTTGGTCTGCTCGGAATCGAAGTAATACGGTTCGTCTATGTCGTGAGGAATTCCTGGGACGAAGCTCACATTCTGTAATCGCGTAGTTTCGTAGGCGGGCTGCCACTGGCTATAACACCATACAACGCGTGTCGGAGCTGGGGTTGCCACACCTTCCTCTAAGAACTTCATCACCCAGGACGTCTTTCCACACCCCGTAGGGCCGCTCACCGTCATCGTATAAGGATGCTCTAATACTGTCGTGTGTGACGTAGGTGTTGATCGTTCTTCGCGCGTACTTTGAATTTGCGCGTTATCGGGACTCCGTTCCTTGAGATGGCTTCGCTGTATACGATTATTATGTGTGGAAAGCAAATGTCTACGTAGATTAAATGGTGTGGAAAATGACTTCGAACACAAGTGACATGCGTAAACCATGGCTCTCGTCTCCACGGACACCAGGCGTATAATGAAGCTTTCACAGATGCATGTGTGTTTATATGCAAGAGCTCCGAGCTCGCGGATGTCAACGCCCGGTGGTGGTGGTAGCTCCCGTGGGGTGGAGCTCTTGGAGCTCCAGAACTCTTTGAGCTCGGAGCTCCGGAGCTCTTGGAGCTCCGGAGCTCTTGGAACTCGGCGCTCCGGAGCTCTTGGAGCTCTTGGAGCTTTTGGAGCTCCTTTCTGAGCTCTTGGAGCTCTGAGCTTCGGAGCTCCGGAGCTCCGAACTGCAAAATGAACCCCTTTTTATAGCGAAAAACTTGGCACTGAGCCAATGGGCACCCGGCCCATATAAAACTTGGCACCCAGCCAATGGGATGAATGCCAACGGAGCTCGGAGCTCCAGAGCTCTTGGAGCTCCGAAGCTCTTGGAACTCGGAGCTCCGGAGCTCTTGGAACTCAGAGCTCCGGAGCTCCGAAATTGGGATAGGGTTGATAGGTGTATTCCCCTATTTTAGGGGTAAAATCCGTGCTCCGCTTTTTATATTTTCGGACAAAATCCGAATTTTACATGCACCCACCCACGACAGGATGGCCCTTCACGAATGCTTCACTTTGATACCTCACTCGACCCAATCGGACCAAGAGTGGCCCACCTAGCCCCGAAAACGTCTATTTTCATACCCTTTTCCCACAATTCCCTGTCTTCGCATGCGCAGAATGTTGACCACGCCCGAGCCACTAGTCCAGTCAGATGCTCCCTCACATAGGCTTCACATGGATGCCTCACTCGACCCAATCGGCCCATTAAGGGCTCCCCTAGATCCCAAATCTATTTTCACACTCTTGGTCTACTGCGCATGCGCAGAATGACGTCAGTTCCACGTGTCACCCACTCCGTCGATGCGCCTTTACGACTGCTTCACATGGATACCTCATACGACTCCATAGGACCACGAGTGGCCCACCTCGACCCCAAAACGTCTATGTCCATACCCTTTTCCCACAATTCCCTGTCTGCGCATGCGCAGAATGGTGACACCGGCCAAGCCGCTGGTCCAGGTGGATGCCCCCTCACCTATGCTTCACATGGATACTTCACTCGATCCAATCGGCCCACTAGGGGCTTACCTAGATCCCAAAACGTCTATCTCCATACCCTTTTCCCATAATTCCCTGTCTGCGCATGCGCAGAATGTTAAACACGGACCAGACGCTAGTCCAGACGGATGCCCCCTCATGTGTGCTTCACACTGATACCTCATACGATCCAATCGGCCCACTAGGGGCTTACCTAGATCCCAAAACGTCTATTTCCATACCCTTGGGCCACCGCGCATGCGCAGAATGACGCTATTTCAACCCCGCACTCAGCCCATCAGATGCCCCCTCACATAAGCTTCACTTTGATACCTCATACGACCCCATCGGACCATGCAGCGTATTTGATTTCTGGGGACTCCGCGGAAGCTTTCTCCCGCGACCGCATCACCACCAGACATGACCGCATCATCGCGGAGGAATACAAAGGTCAAAGGTTGCCGGAACTATAGTGGTCAACACTTGGCACACAGCCAAGGCTGATGCAATCCATAACATGTCAGTACATGCCTTGATCTGTCCGAGTTGTCTCCCTTGCATCCAGAGTGTACAGATGGCGCTACCATCGGAAGTTGTGACGTCATTTTTTACATCCGGGTGAAAGGTGAGGTTTTTTCACCTTACTATACTACTGACGTCTGGCAAATAAAAAGCAACCATATGACTTCACAGCAAAGCCTCTTTTGGTACCTATGACGTAGCCTCGATATCTCAACCACGGTTAATTACAGAAGTTCATGGGGAAACTATGAGTAACCACACGCGACCCGTATCACTGGTTTATGCGGAATTAGATACGCTAGCTCGGGATGACAGATCGGCTCAAATATGTAACTCCTCTGATGCTAATGGATGGGCATCGATGGAGTAAACGCCTCATCATGGGGTAAACATGGTTAATGCAAGTATACCTCAAAAAATAACATACAATGTCCGACGTTGTGCGGGGAATTTTCAACCGAGACAATAAACCTACATAGTCCACCAGTCCACAAAGTTTTACGACAAGCATTTCGTGGCGTTTCACGCCAAAATGAGGTGCGAAGCAGAATTCCAGCACATAAAGGAATATTAATGACTACGACGTGATTGGCTTTGCAAAGAATTCGCCGAAGACATTTGCACTGGTTCACTGTTCGACTTACAATTTAGGTAGATTGTCTATCAAAGCTCAAGAAAACAGATATAAGACGACCCTTAGGAGAATCACGAACCGTCGAAAGAAAATATTTAAGAATCAATGCACGATTCAATAGAACTACGCTGTTCCTTCAAACTTTCGAAAAACAAATTATTGATATGAGATCGCTCGACCCCGTGGTCGCGCAAACATCCGTGTTTTGGGGGAAGAGTTCTCTCTGACCCAAGCCAGACAGTATGTCAGAGACTATCCTGCTTTGGCTGAAGCTCAGACTAACACAATTGTTGACCAAAGTTTGACGTACCCACGTACGTTTGTAGTGACTAAATTTCACGCAGATTTTATTAATAGCCAGGCGAATGGCAGAGTAATCGGTTACAGATTCACGGCGAGAACGCAGGAGTTTTTCACAGCTCTTAACATAAGATAATCTTCGCATATCCAAGTCGAACACTACACGTGACGGAACGTTAGCGTAGCATTTAACTTGAAAAGTGAAGATGACATAAGATGGTAATTTTTGTGATCATACCATATTAGTCTACAGAGATTGTTTACAAGTTTAAGTCGAGAAAGCGCTTGTGCCCTTAGGGATATATTCGATTGCATAGCCACGAAAAGTAACAAAAGCTAGGGAGTACGGTGGGCCATTGGCGACATCGATTTTTCTATAGGTCTGAGTTTTCGGGGGTTCTCTTTATTTTTCCGACTATTTTCTACAAGTATTTTCTTGTTTATCACTGAATTTCTTCAGATTTCTCCGATTTCTAGTAACGTCTTCACAATTTTCCCCTCTCCTTTTAACCGAAAAAGAAACTAAATTCTTGAAAACGTTTACACCACGGTGGAAACGTTTACACCGCATGCAGTGGAAACCTTCAAACCGCGGTGGAAAACTTTCAACCGCGTTGAAAAGGTTTCGTTTTGTTGGTTTTCGGTGAAAAAATGATATAAGACATCTATGACGACGTTACTAGGAATGACAGAAGTCTAAAGAAATGATGTGATAAACTAGAATTTGTTTGTAGAAAATAGGCGAAAAAAATGAAGAAAATCCACAAGAAAATCAGAAAAGGCAATAAAAATATATATAAAAATACTATAAAAAAGAGTCGATACTCCTTATGGGCCACCGTAAGATAGTCATTTGCCTGGTACGTGCCTGTCTTTAATATTGCTTTGTTGGAGCCAGTGTGCCTGATGCCATTGGTCATGTCTCGAGGAACCACCCACTTGTAAATGACTATCAGCACGACGTAATTTACAGATAGCAGTTACACTGTTGACATGTTTACAACATCTAATAACAAAAAATCTAATACATTTATATCAAAATTATTGTTATACTTTTTTCTCTCACTCAGACATGAGTGGAGAAAAGTGGACCCATACACTCTCAAAACGCAAATGTTAGATTTAACATCTAGAGGGTTGGAGGAGGGAAAGCATTTAGAAAGTGTTGTATTCGCCACTTTTAGGTGTTAAATGCAACATTTTAAGCTGTTGCATTCAACACTTAAAAGTGGCGAATACAACACTTTCTAAATACTTTCCCTCCTCTAACACTCTAGATGTTAAATGTAAAACATTTGCGTTTTTAGAGTGTATCATCAACATGCATGACATTAACTACACTTGTCTGGTTTTGTTCCATTTTTCCGCTTGACTGCATCCCTATGGCGATATGCTGTTCCGATAGCCATTCTGAACATGACTATTAGAGTTACTCCCCTTGCCAAAGCTAACCCTTCAAGTTCAGAATTAGCGTGGAAGTAGTATGACCACTTATCAATTTCTTATTCAAGTTCAGAATTAGTGTGGAAGTAGTATGACCACTTATCAATTTCTTATTCAAGTTCAGAATTAGTGTGGAAGTAGTATGACCACTTGTCAATTTCTTGTGAAACACTCGTTCCTTATTGCCAACCAAAATTCGCATGATAAAAGCACTTTTGAAAATAAAGATAATAATACGGGGTGGTTTCAGATGGTTTCAATGAAGAGGGTTTTTACCCCATTTTTATCGTTTGATGTTGAGAAAGTTGTGATAAATAGTTCAGTCTTAATGAATGTAGCTTGTGAGAACTAGGGGTGATAAATATTATACCTGATGACGACAAACCCAGCGACAAACTAGAACATTTACGGTCCATTATTCCTTACTGAATGTAGTTTATAAAATAAGATCAGCCTTCAGTGAAGAGAAGATAAAATGGGTATTACCTTTTGATAAATTACCAAATTCCTTATTCAGTTGCACTACAGAAAATATAAAACTATGGCATTATTTGATATTGCGAATTAGACTGCCTGGTCTCTTTTTGCTCATCGACTTTGAGAAGGCGTTTGATCCTATATCGTGGAAATCTATCGATACTCTGCTGAAACCTTTTAGTTTCGTTATTTCAATACACAAAAGAAATCCCATGTTAACAATGCAAGCTGTTATACTGCTTTTCAGTCAAGTATTTTCTTCCTATTTTGGACTTGGCAGAGGCTGCAGACTGGGAGACCCACTCTCTCCATAACTATTCTTATTATTTGTGGATTTATTGAGTATCCTTGTCTGCAACGATCAAAACATTATGGGAGTGAATTTTCTTGATACAACCCAAACGCAATCTCAGTATCCCGATGATGTCACCCTATTTTTAGAAGACAGTAAAACATCTGTCAGCAAATTTACATTGTCCATTTTTCGAAAACAAGTGCGTAACAAAGCCAATAATCCAAATTTAGGCGTTTCGCTTGCACGGGGCACAACAGTCATGGTATCGGGATAAAACTATCAACCGATTTGTAGTGTATAATCCCTCCATTTGGAAAACGACATTAAACATATTGGGCATCTCTTAAATTAAACGCAACATACCAAGCGCGGGATAGTAAGGATTTAACAGTGATAGAGGAAATAGATGCTTCCAAAACGTTAGTGCTTCAGTAACCACTATTTCGCCTCCTTCAGAAGCAGCGTGGACACCGATTTTTGCCATTATTTAAAGAAATTTGACCAGGCGAACTAGTTCAGCTAATAAAGTGAGGGTGGGTAAAAGGACCGGATATTCGTATTTTATCAAGTCACGTAAAATAATTTGGATGGAATAACTATAAGGATCAGCATTGCAAATGTCAGAGCATATTAACTTTCTGCACCATTCTCGTCTGTTTCCCAAATGGGAGATTTATACAGGGTGTATCAAAAAAAACGGAGTCCTAGTACGATGACATATTTTTCATTGAGCAAAGGAGAAATCTATTTTTTTTTTTTGATTTGTCATGAAGACCGACCCTTTGGGACTGACCAGCTGAACAATTCAATGATCTGTGATCAAGCATGTTAGAACAATAGCTATTCTTCAATTATGAGTGAAATGTGACTTGCGCCAGATTTGGTTTACATCATTCGTCTGCCCTTGACAGAAAAGAAATACGGTGTACAAATGAAATGTCTTTTATCCACTCTGAATTCATTGACATTTTGAAAACAAAACGGTGTACAATTAAAATGTCTTTTAACTGTTACCTAAAGTCCAGGGTGTACATCACGCCTCCAGCAGATCTCAATGACCTGGAACAGCGCATCATAACAGAAGTTGACAACCTGAGGCAGAACCAGGCACTTATCAGACGGGCCGTGGCGGCAATGAATGAACGTGCGCGTACCTGCATCCAGAGAAATGGAGGACACGTTGAAGATTGAGATTCAATTGTCTGTTAAAAAGACATTTGAATTGTACACCTTTTTGTTAAATTCAGAGTTAAGAGTTGTACACCGTTTTGTTTTCAAAATGTCAATGAATTCAGAGTGGATAAAAGACATTTCATTTGTACACCGTATTTCTTTTCTTTCAAGGGCAGACGAATGATGTAAACCAAATCTGGCGCAAATCACATTTCACTCATAATTGAAGAATAGCTATTGTTCTAACATGCTTGATCACAGATCATTGAATTGTTCTGCTGGTCAGTCCCAAAGGGTCGGTCTTGATGACAAATCAACAAAAAAAATAGATTTCTCCTTTGTTCAATGAAAAATATGTCATCGTACTAGGACTCCGGGTTTTTTTGATACACCCTGTATTATGAAGATATTGCAGTCAAATCTGATAATTATATTTGAGAGGATGTATTTATGTCTTGGGTACATTTTATTTTAAGAAAATGTCAGCCCAGGTCATCAACAAGTCTGCAAAAATTCGGCTGTCCTGGTAAATAAAAAATATTATCCGATTGGCTTAGAAAGGGGATTGTCAGCTCCATAGATTTGATAGACGCTTCGAGAAAGAAAATCACTGAATTGTGCAAATTTTATGGCTCGCATCCATCTTTCATCTTATATTATAACTGCACTAATTTATAGCGTTAAAACTCTTAAAGTCCAAAATGATACGGTGTTTCAGAGATGAATCGATACATTGATCACTTGCAACCGGATGAGGCGAGATGATTCCAGACGAATCGAGACTGATAACCGGTTTATCTCACTACCGCCAGAATCTTGATTGATCGATAATCGAGATGTCTGTAAACTGTCGCATTATCTCGAAATTACTCGATTTTAATTTTTTCAATCCAGTATTCTATTTGGTTTTCAAATAGATATTTCTGTGAGGCGAGTTGGTAGCATTAAAATGACGGTGTTGAAATCCGTTTCATACATAACAGTTTCGTCATATACGTGCTACAGCACTAAAGCATATGCGGTATTTTTTACTCCTCTTGGTAGACAAGGTCGTATATTGCGACGTGCACATGAAATTTCAGGTATGCCCCAAACTCCTGGCGAACAAAAAGCCTATTGATTTTGAGGTATTTCTGTTCATCTGTTTGTTCGTCTGTCTGTAAATCTTTGTTTCAGGTTTGGGATTGACACATTGGATAACATATTTCCAGCATTTTTCGGGTTGTACGTGCGTATGAATATCGACCGTTTCTTTTCAAATACATACCTCAACATATTACAATCAGTACTAATATAATGCCTTAAACGAACTTCGCCGAAATCGTCAAATTTCCGACTTCATCTACAGGAATGGTACCGACTGAAACTGAATGTTGTACAGTAAATATCGTTTCAGTGCGAGACCAAACGCCAAAAATATCATCGATGTAACGTTTCCAGACCAAGGATTTAATGGGTCAACTGAGGATCGCTATAGAGTAAAGGGATTTTACGTCCATTGTAACAGAAGCACTTGGTCATTGTAAGAAGTTTCTAGAAGACATTTCAAGGAATCCGAAGTGTCACAGACCTAACTTACATGAGTTTGAGAGATCAGACATAAGGTTGGGCCATGCATCAATAGTCTCCGCAACTCGACTTCTGTATACTCCCCAGTCATAGCTGAGTTTTCTCTTAACGATGGACGCGACATCCCCTTACTCTAATTATTTGGGATACAAACGTCTAGTCCGTCATTCAATATTCAGCCGTCGTCCAATAAAGAATTTCCGAGTCCATAATACAAAAACCTACTTCATTTTACAACATTAGAAAAACAACAATCATAGTATGCATAAACATAGGCTGGTTTTCTGCAAGAGAGAAGCGGTCAACAGTTTTCAATGATGTCGGCAAAACATCGTGATGTTCCAATAATATTAAACCAATATCGCTGCTCAGTATCCTCAATCCATATGATATTCGTTGTAATCTTCGTCAAGAGAATGATGTATCTCAGTAATGCTTTGATTATGACTGTTCATATGAACACCATGAGGATCTTGAAGTACATGCGTTAATACGGTCCCTAGCCCCGGGTTAAGCAGAAATAGGGACAAGTTACGAAACGTAACGCCATAAATCTTGCACTCTATAGGCTCATATTTTGCTATCATCATTCGATATGTATCGTCAAATCTGAGAAACTTTGAGTGGATGCGCCATGTTTTATAAGTTTTTGCAATACAATTTTGTAACCATGATTAAATCGTCACATTCTACACAGGGTCTAGCAAATACTACTGGACGAGATATGTATACGGGTCCCACTGGAATATTACTGTCCAGAAAGGGATAGTTTACGATGTCAAATTTGTAATCGTCTCATGTGGTAACGTCGACGAGATTTTTATAGAGATATAGGTCTAAATGTGGTGTCCTATTAGGACTATCTACTCTCCTTCAAATTCATTGAAGGAGGATATATATTCTTCACTGCGTCATTTATGTAGCGATTATCCACAGGGGGAAGATTGTCTATATAGCGTTTGGTGTGTGAGAATGAACGGGCTATGTACTGATTGGGCCAGGTTGAAAGCCCTGTCCAAGCATCTTTCTTCAAAAAGAAACTATGAAATTTCTAGATATATTTCTTTGTAGAAAAACTTCTTGTAAGAGAAAATAAGGCGCCCTTTAGGCATATGGGGGTTCATCCAAGATAAGATATCTCTATGTATTTTGTTAATAAATAAGATATCCTATTCCGGCATTGCTGTCGTTCGTTAGATATTTTCTTTTTTGGTAACATTACTCTCATTGCAGTTGTCAGTTATGGGGATGAAATACTGGCAGTTATTTGGAAGTCTTGTAATGGAAAAGAGTCCGTTATTGGGTGTATTCTACTAGGATCTAGTAAATTAATTAAGCGCAATATTAAAATGGTGGTGAAAAACTATGCCGGAGTACTGACAAGTAGTCATGACACCATAGAAAAATATACCGACTGCATATTTCTAAAAACATCACATGAACCAAGTGATCCCAGTGATGATTTTGTATCCCATCCACGTTTTTTTGTGGTTGTTCATGTGGACACATTGAATAACATGACCACACGACCCCTTGCACCGGCTTGAGCGATATTAGATACAAATATTCCAGAGCGATGAAGTAATAGCCCTATCAAGTCATCTGTTGGATAATGATGAACTAAGTCATGTATCAAAATCTTCCTCGTCTCACGGAGAATTCCACTATATCAAGTTTGGCATGCAAGTATATATGCATGAATAAAAATATACAGAAACAATTGTTCTTGCCACCGCCAGCAGAAGACATTTAAGAAAAAACGCATAACACTGACAATCCTATATTGTCTCTGCAACAACAATGACTATGTTCGAATGAAAATTGCATTGGAAGTTATCTTAAAGCTGTTTTATCATTACTATGTCAACATAATTGTCCAAGGCGATAACAATTCACATAAGCCTTTATGAAGGACAATCCATAGCTGCGTAAAATTAGCCAAGACTAGAGTCAGTCAGGTTCACCCGTGTCACCAAGCTGTGTTGCTTCGAAATCTTATATCATGCACGTACAGGTAAACCAGCTTCTGCAGTGAGAAAATGCTCTGGGTGCTTTCTAATCAATTCCCAGCTACCTATTGTGGTCTATTCATTCACATTCTATCCTGTATGTACTTGGTCTGAAATGAGGCTGCATAATTAATTTCCAATTGAACAACATCTGTGGTTTGGTCCACATGGCAGGTAGGCTAAATTCACGCATAATATCTGGACTGAGACAATTACTGATAAAGAAAATCATTTCATTCATATACTTCCTCAGACCATTTTTATATATAACATAGTGTTTATTGTTGCAGAGACAATATAGGATCTGTTAACGTACTTTGCATTGTTGTGCGCTTTTTGTTTGTGCTGGTAGTCCCAAGAACAATTACTACTGTGTGTTTTTATTTATGCAGATATATTTACTTGCCAAACACGTTATAGTGGGATTCTCCTTGGGACGAGGAACATTTTGACACATGACTTTACAATATCAAAACAGAATACATGCAATAACAGACCATCTCCTATTATACGACTTTCAAATAATTGCCAGTATATCACCCCCATAGAATATTTTGACAGGGAATTTTAAACGGGATTAGTATTAAGGATATTCCAGTTGTCTTTGAGCCTCAGTCATAATCAAGCTTTTTGCCCATAACTTTTATCGCGATATCAGATAGACTGGATCTAACCCGAACTCAGTAAACTCAGATATAATATCACGGAACATTTCCCTGATATACCACCTAGATTGGATCCAACCCTGTTTGATATCGCATTTTAGGGGAAATGAAGGGAAGTAACTCTGCCTACAGAAATGCATGTAAATGTATTATTGAAAAATAGTTCATATGACTAGAGACTATTCCAACAAAAATAAGATAGCTGTCCGATCTAATTTCGGGAGATTGTCATGATCATTATGAAACTGAGATGAGGAGACATCATTTTTTAGATTGAAATTTGAGAAAATCGCAGCCCACTAGTAGTTGATATCGACCGGTCGACCGGACTAAACTACAACGATTACGTTCGGATGAACCAGAATATTTGTCAAGAAAATGGTATTAAAGTTCGACTCGCAGCAAGAAACTCAATATCCGTATGGTTTTGGACTAATTCATCTGGGCGAGAGTGAACAGATGTCGGTGCGAAAGAAAAGCCCCTCTCCAGTAACGACACTTCACTGTTCAGTGTCCGTTATTTTGTATCTAGAAAGATTGCAAACGCTGCCAGACACTTTCAACGAGTTTTTATCGAGATTCCTGATTCGCTTTCCTGATCTTGAAGTCTGCGAGACCAGAGATTTGAACAGTATAAGTCAGCTGTGACCATTAAGTCAGTTGTGAACAGTAAGTCAGCTGTAACAGTAAGTCAGTTGTGAACAGTAAGTCAGTTGTGAACAGTAAGTCAGCTGTGAACAGTGTCAGCTGTGAACAGTAAGTCAGTTGTGAACAGTAAGTCAGCTGAGAACAGTAAGTCAGCTGAGAACAGTAAGTCAGCTGTGAACAGTAAGTCAGTTGTGAACAGTAAGTCAGCTGTGAACAGTAAGTCAGTTGTGAACAGTAAGTCAGTTGTGAACAGTAAGTCAGCTGTGTCTGGTATCACATGGATTCTATCAGTTTGGGGCTGGATGATAACTTGTGTCCAAATAATACAAGAGGCTTAACTGACTTCATTCATTTTGTCGATAAAAGACACGTCTTTCGACAGTTTTTTTGGACATAGTAATTGGATTCAAAACTAGACCCCTTCAATGCCCTCCGGACACGATGGGCTCCACCATAGCTAACAGAATCCGGATGGTTTTACCCTCATTAATAGACGAAACATGGAACGGTTTTATGGGGGGATGTTTATTGGGCAAATATGAGAAGAAAAGAGTATTCCAAGACTGCTTTTCTTAATCGACATTTGATAAAGCCTTTGTTGTGAGATTACATAGAACAAAACTCTCATGTCCTTTAAATTCAGAACAGCTATTATTCGGTGGATTAAGATTTTTCAGAAAGATTCGAAAAACAGTGTCAAAATGGCTATATTTCTGAACTTTTCATTTTCATTCTTGTCGCAAAGGCCCTGTCTCTTGCAGGAACCGCGAAGCACATTTGAAATTAGGGGCTGAACTCCTATACCGACCATGTTAAATGTTGGACTGGTACTATCTAAGATAGGACAACATTGCGTCCCAAAAAGTGCCCCCCCCCCCCCAGCTATCCGCGACCCCTGTCTTGATGTAACAGATCGCGTGAACCCTTAGAAAGAGCCATGGTCCTCCTGCATCAATTTTCCAACTCATCTGGGCTGCGAATAATCATTGACAAGTCTTTAGCAGTGGGTATTGGGAAGAATAAAGGAAGCACCGACAATATAGGATAAATTGGGATCTCGAAGGTTTTATATTACTTTTTTAAATCTGGTTTTATTTTAATATAGCTGAAACAACCAGCAAGAGCTGTGGCGATGAAATGATTTATGTTAACATATTCTAGCAACCTGGTATGGATCTAAGTTAACTGGAGCGATATGCAAGAGATGGGAAAAATTGGCGACGTCTGGCGACTAAAAATCAGTCAAAAGACTCTACAGGAAAGCTTCCCTCGGCACCTCACATTCAGACCCGAGGATACGATGGATTCTCGGACGTAGACTTAGTATCTCAGCCGCGCTCTTATTGCAGCTGTTTATGTGGAGACTATGAAGTATCCACACGGTACCTCGCACCGGCTTAAGCGGAATTAGATACGCTATCTCGAGAGCTGTGATGACAGATCAGTTCAAATAAATAACTCATCTGATGTTAATAGATGAGCATCGGGGACTTCTGATGAAGTAAACGCCTCAACATGGGGTAAACCTGATAAATGCAAGAATACTCAGAAAAACCCCTATAGGAAAAATTAAAATAATCAAAACATTTGTTATTCTACTACTGATTTACCTGTTTTCAGATCTACGTGATTCTGAGACCTTATGCATTACAAACTTATTTTTCACTTCCATGTGGAATAGTAAAACAGTATAAAACGTAAAACAGCCATTGTCAAAAAGGAAAAAGGGGGTTGGGAATTATACATATTCAGTCGCTCGCCTCATAAAATAGAATAGTTAAACAAGGCAACTATAACATAATAGTTAAACAGACATTCCACTCAGTTGAGCACAATGTTTGGTCCCTAGGCTTAACAGCCATGACCGGTTTTTTAAAGGAAATTAAAAATTGTTCTGGCTCGACACTCTGAAGGCTTGGTCATAGTGTTTGGATACCAAAGTTCAAAACAATATAAATGTAGTCAATTTTTATTTTACATTATTCCAAGGCCAGAATGAAAGGACGTAGTCAGGTGGTCAGAAAAAGGTGTCAACCGTATCAGCGATGACTTGGGCGACGATAACACAACAACTGATCTGGGCTGGCCTTCATGTTACTGTAATATTTGTAGCACAACAAGGGAAACCAAATTGTAATAATTCCAGTTCGAAATACTGCATTGGATCCTTATAACCAGTTACCTTTTAAAATTGTGGGCTAAAACCGATTCGGGCAGGTGCTCCTTTTGGAATTAAGATAAAGAAAGTCTTATAAATCTTTTTTATAACCGTAAATATTCAAAAGATATTTGGAGTAAATTACACTCATGGGCAAAAGATCTCGAAATTCAAATGCAGAAATTTGCGGGGCCCCCAAGTGATTCTACGTAATAGTATGCATATTCTAATTAACCATGCAATTCCTGCTGAAGACAAGGGATATTGAATGCTAGTTAGCCAAAGGAAATTACAAACAGAACTTCTTTGAGAATAAGTGGGGTCTTCTGGTGTTCTACAACCGATAACTAAAATGCAAATAATTACATTCAAAATGTGAAGAGAGACAGCAGCAGGAGTCCGGCCTGGTCAGAAAAATCGACGGGTCCTACTCTTTTCTCTCGTTATAATCATTCGGGCGTGAACTGTTATATTGTTTTCCCGTACACGGCCGTTATTACTGTGTAATAAGGTATTTGTTAATGTCTTCCATTAATATTTGTGTAAATACTGAAAAAAATATTTGATACCCCAAACCCCGTGGTCATATGGTCACTGCAGGGAAATTGTTTCAAACCGTGACCAGCTAATGTGAATAAATGCCCAGTGGCACGTCCAGAGCTTAAAAAAATATATATCAACTGGACCCAGTTTCATTGTGTCCGTTGACCACAGGTCTTTTTCATCTTTTTCCCCCAATTTTTATCCCAGTAAATTAGACTGGTTCCTAAGTTTGACGAAGACAATCTAGAGACATAGTATCGTCTTCTGGATCTACAATACGTGTCAAATGTTTGAAGTTGCGAGAAAGTCTCTAGACATGTTTCCCGACTGTCAAACCTTGGGTTCATCCTAAGTAGAAAATCACACAGTGTCTGATGGAGGATGGTTCTCACTGGCCCAAAGTTATATGCAGATGTTGTAGAATACTGTATGGCCTATCACAAATGCCAGATAGTTGGGAAACAACAATCAAAATAGGATAAGCTCTTCTGATACCTATTCCAGCATTTGACGAATAATCTGGTAATGTTCTAATGGATTGAGCTGGTGTCTTACCTGCCACAAAGCCGGAAGATTTATATTTTCTGACGCGGAGAACAACAGCTAATGTGGTAATTCAGACTTTGTTCCAACATTTTACTCGGTATAGCCTATCAAGAGAAACTCAAACGGACAAGGGATAAAATTCCATGTCTGGTCATATCGGAGAGGTTATTCACAAGCTAGGTCATAGGATTTGTGACTGGTAAACATGGCGGAAAATGAAGCGCTTGGACTATCTCGGGCCTCATACATATGTGTTCTGAAGAAAAAATTGCATTCTATTAATACTCCCTCGTTTGGGTCATTATTATACATTAGATGACTTTATAGACTTTTCGCTCTGAAATATTTGTATCTATACCACTCAAGCTAGGGGCCGTGTGGTCATGCCGTTCAAGATGTCCACACGAACAGCTACAATAAAACGTGGCTGAGATACAAATCATCACAGGCGTCAGTTTTGGTTCTTGTGATGTTTTTAGAAACATGCAGTCAGTGTATTTGCTTGTGGAGTCATACGACTTCCCAGTGTACGAGTTGTCACAGCGACACAGTTCACCAATTACCAATATACGAGTTGTCAGAGCATTTCCATCATAGCTCTCTAGTTTTTTATCTAATACCGCCTATGCCGGTGCTAGGGGCCGTGTGGTCTTGTCATCCAAGTTGCCACATGAACAGGTACAATAAAAGCGTACCTGAGATACAACACATATCACGAATCGTTAGATTCTTGGTATCTGCTTTAGAATAGGTTAACCAGAAGACTGTACTGTGAAGCCATGTGACTCTGTCAGTATGTCGGCACCTCTTCCCACTTCCCTTATATGTGTTGTAATTCTTGTCAGTACGCCTCGTTTTCCACATCCCTTGTTATGTTGCGTTTAATTAAGCAGCTCAGATCTATAACTTACCACCATCACTCATACGGCCAGCTGAAGTCTTTGAGATGGCATCCATTCTTGCAATGTTTTCGCTTAAAATGTTGCATAGAGATTAATGATTTACAATGTTTTCCAGTTACAACGTAAAAACACTTAAACTTTTCAAATAAAACTCTCCAGTTTTTTCTCTCATGGTGGTTTTGGAGACGCCCCATTGTTTAGAGCACAAATAGGACTGCACGGTCTTGCCAGGATAAACCATGCACAAATAATATGCTAATATGCTTCCAAAGCTGGAGGAATTATTAAGAAAGACTGGAGAAATCAAATCACTCTACCTGTACATGCTTGTATAACCCAAATCCAGATTATTATGCAAATTTCCTCAATTCCAAGTAAGAGACCGTAGAAATATCAACCCGAGTCCATATTTTCCATGGCAACCAGACATTCATTTGAATTTCAAAGCCAGATCCCCCGACTGTGCTCGGTACATCGATCTAAGTTACCACATATACCGGTACAGGACTTTCATACATCCAGTGCAATGAATATTTAACTCATTAATGCGTTTTGAAGAATTCAAACTCATATATTCTCAATGTATTATCCTTTGTAAGTTGAAAGCTACATAATTTAAATCTATGAGAAATTGGTGCTGTGCTGTATTTCTTCGACATGGGCGAAAAATTAGTTTAAAAATACATTTTCATAGTAATCTAATAATGGGAGCCTATAGGCTTGTTTCTTTGTTACATTTTGTCATATTTTGAGTGCCTAAATTGATCCCATCGCGAAGGCCTTAAAAGTTCCTCACACCATGAAGAACAGGAGATTATATTTTAGGAAGACATCGAAAGTTGGGACACGGAAATGTCCTTGTGTTTTACGTTATCAGAGACAACGGGTTTCAGTCCATTTGAATCAGGGATCCTCAAAAATTGAATGAATCGATTTCTCACTGAAGAACGAAAGAAACTAACCTCTTAGGCCACATGGCGGTTTCACTGTGAATCTAAAGCAATTGAAAGGTACCTTTCTGACAGAATGAGACAGTAGTTTTATTTCTTGTTTACAACACCTTATGACAAGCATACCGTGGAGTTTTATGTCAATAATTGACGGTCAGGGCGGAAACAATTACATACAAACGAACGTTAAATAGCTCCAATATCGTCGCAAACGTTTTAAATTTGGGAATATTAGCGTCATCTCTTTTTGCAGCAAGAAATCGCTTTATTTTCGCCTTTTGCATAGTTTATAGTTTAGAGATAGGAAATCTAAAATGGTACACATTTCGAACTCCAAGGCAGGTAGATTGCCGTCCGAAGTTAAACGAAATAGAGTATTTTTCCTGGTAGTGATGAGCAGTTAGAAACGCAAGGAATTCGGCTCTCGGCTCCCAATTGGAGATAGATACCTCTATTTGAACCTTTAAGATTTTAGGTCACTCTAGCAGAACGCATAACTCGCCTAGCAAAATTTGCGGAAATTGGTGAACCAGATATCAAATTTAAGAAACTAGATAACGAAAGCCAGGAGGAGGGGGAGGAGTAGGAGGAGGTGGAGAATGTGCATTCCATAAGGTCCAAATGAAATGACGCACCTTCCTGTCCAAAACATTGTTCGGCCCCAATGAGCGTTAGATATCCTTTTCGACTTTTTCAAGATTCAAGGCCCCTAAACCTGATCCCATAGGCACTATTATCGTTACAAAATTTGAAAGAATCCCTGAAACGTTTAAAAATTAAGGAATGAAATATTGAAAGTCGAGATGAGAAAAAAATAGTGTGCATTCTGTAGGGACCAAAACTTTTGACGATGCACCACACATCATTTTCGAGACTGCACATTAATATCCAAATATTTTCACCGGTATTGAAACGGGCATTATATTCAACTGAGAGGAGCATGGTAAGTTAAAAGATCATGACTGCTTCCTATCTACATCGATTAATATCGACGGAGTGAGGTCATATCTGGAAACAAACCACCGAGTTGTACTAAAATAATCTGACATGAGACGGATCGCCATATAAACCCCGCGTACACGAGGTAAAACTCCGGTCTTCGAATGCTGGGTGGGCACCGGTTGCTTCAATGCATTTTGTTGAGAAGCAACAGGAACTTGATAATGTGATGTCTGGCACTGTAATATCACTTGTCTTTATTGCACCATGTAATCGTCCTGCATGTGTCTTGTGTGCTGTCTTCAGTGTTTTGAAGGGTGGATGGAGGGCGCCGGTTCCATGCTGCTTCAAAGATTTCTTCTCTGAAGTAGCAGGAACGCAACTTAGCTGGTGGTGCTTAGCTGGTTCGTCGCGATATAGCTGAAATATTGTTGAAAGCGACGTTAAATTCTATTCACCCACTCACTGACCCTTCGAATGCTTCCACTTTCCATTTATTATCGTAAAATCAATTTTGAAATAACATGATTTTATTAGTGAATTGCATGAATACGTGTACAAGTTCAAGAATGTAACTCCAAGAGATAACTTTTATAGAAATAACTAATGAACACAGAACATCGTTTGTCACGAATTGCATCTGTAGCGATTGGCCCATCCAATACTCGTTTTGTTCACAGGATGAAAGAGCTATGGTGTATATCTTGTAACTTCTGGGCGGAAGAGGGGGTGTAGGTAAAATATCCCCTCAAAATATTGGTGAAGAGCAGTTGAAATATACTACCTGGCGCAACAGACTAACACGGTATTGTAAATCGGCAAAGCACTTTGAACGGGACTACTTTCTGTCACTGTTGTACGACTGTGCACCAGAATATACTCATAAAATAGATGACGCAATTAAGAGCATCTAGAGCATCATTCCACACCGACTGATCTGAGCGTAAGTCATGGATGATACCAAGCCTCAATCAACATTCGATCGTGAAGTTCAATAATATAGGCTCCGACAAATCAATGCGCCCATACCGAGCAGGCTCGATGTCTTAAATTAAGTCCCATCGTCCATATTGGCAAGGTTCGCTCATATGGTAAACTCTTGCCACACGTCAGCTACCTTTGCCGCAAAAACGACTTCCGTTTTACCAACATTCACCACATGAGCAGAGAATCTTAACCTTAACTGAAAATCTATCATTTTCCAATTTCCATATGGTAGATTCTTGCCACACGTCAGCTATCTTTGCCGCAAAAACGACTTCCGTTTACCAACATTCAGCACATGAGCAGAGAATATTAACCTTAACTGAAAATCTATCATTTTCCAATTTAATGTTCCGACAATTGTTCTACAACGCATGCAGACCATCTGGGCAACTGTTTGTCTTAATTCACAAATTCAGTGATGTGACACAAATCACGTGATGAATACCAATGGACATCAAGCAGAGATTGGTCGACAAGGCACGATGGGGAGATAATCCCGTCGGGGCAATGTATCCATGCCTCGTCGTATCTCCCAAGCCAAAAACACCGGTGCCTTAGATTTCATCTGAACTGAATTTTCTCGATGATTTCGGTTGTAGCATAGTTGATAATGTTCTATTTCTTGAACCTCGCATTGTCCGGGTTTGCGTCATTATCCCGGGATTTCCAGAAGCTCAACTTGTCAGATCCTATCTCCGCACCGACAAGACGAGGCACTGACACTGATCAAGGGATCAAGTACTGAAGGCATGATTTCTTCGTTACCTGATACTTCATTAAACCCCACCAGTGTAGCTCTTCTGGTGCCTAAAAGCGATGTACCCGTTCCTCGTCCAGAGATGCAGTCAGCTTCTTCCATTCTCCTGTATATTCTCTGGTGGGTAACGTCCTCTCCTCGGGAACCTCAAAACTCACAGTACGGTCATGACTCACATCGCTTTGCGCACGGCTCCCACGGTTACGATCATGACTCACCTCGCTTTGCGCACGGCTCCCGCGGTTACTAGCACGTGACCTATTATCTGGCGGGGAAGATTTATTGTTGTGCACACGGCTACTTTGGCTACTAGCACGTGACCTATAATCTGGTGGAGAAGACTTGGCGCTGTGCACACGGCTACCTTGGCTGCTAGCACGTGATCTATATCCTGGCGGTGGAGAAGGCGTTACTTTGGGGCTCGTTTCCTTGGTATCCTCTGACACGTTGCTACCATCGGAGCTCTGCGAGACGTTCCGGGAACACTTTTTATGGCTGGATTTGGTGACATTGACTCCGACAACTGGTCTGGTTTTCACTAATTTGAAGTCTTCTTTGGTGTAAGGAACATACACGTTAAATCCTTTGGACTTGCCATAGAATGGGCTATGACCGTAAGGAATTCCGTTAGGGTGCTTTCCTGTTTCCGCGCAATCGTCTCCGGGCTCGGACAACTTCTCTTTACTGGCAATCGCTTCTCGTTTGGTTTTGCTGAAAAATGAAAATGAAGCAAGCTTCCATATAATTCTGAACAACTAACATCCATTCTAATAACCTGCCTGCGCGATTAGAGATCTATCTTTATGTAGCAAGACAAATACTTCACCAAAGATCCGTCATTCCACTTGATCTATACGGGTACTTTCTTCTGTCGTGGGTAGTCAGTCACAATCGGATCTGAACGACATCGATCAGTTAGGTTTTTCTTTTGATTCGAAATATAACATCAGCTACCCTTAGATTGCAATTCTTGCTGAAGACTACCCTCGAAGCGGATGACCAATGTCGAGATGTCTACAAAGTGTTGATGTAGATAGAACACAGCTCATTTAACTTTCATCTGGATGTCCACGCCAGTGATGCCTCTGGGTGTACATTAAATAATAAATTGTTAGAAGCGAAGATGAACAGTACAAACTCCGATAAAACGACTAAGTAAGATTAGCTATTCTTCACCTTCTGATAAAGAAAACTACTTACCGTCTCTTCAGCTTGATCGCCAAGAGGATCAAAATCAGACAAGCCGTAAAAAGTAGCGCACCCCCAACAATAGCGCCAATCATGGTGGGAGCCGTTTCTGGAAAGACACAAGAATTCGTATTCTAATAGCGGACATGTTTTTCTGCTTTTAGAATAATCACAATTATTCTCTCTTGTGCATATATGCACCTGTACACATGAAAACTCATCGGTACACATGAAAACGCATCGGTACACATAAAACACACCGGTACACATGAAAACGAAAACAAGCGTCTAGTCCGTCATTCAGTATTCAACGTTTGTCTGTCCAAGAATTCCCGTGTCCATATCCAAAGAACTAATTCATATAATGGCATTAGTACCAAATTTAAAAAAAAATCATAGTATACATAAAATAGACTAATTTCCTGCGAGAGAAGCGGTCAACAATATCAAATCCGTATCTCTGATCAGTATCCTTAGTCCATATGATTTTCGTTGTAAAGTCGTTATCTAGAGTATGATGTATCTCAGTCACGCTTTGATTGTGGATGTTCATATGAACACTATGAGAATCTTGAAATACATAGATTCATACGGTCTCTAATCCCAGGTTAAGCGAAATTAGACAAGTTACGCCATAAATCTTACGAGCTACGCCCTTATTGTGCTATCAGCATTTGATATGTATCGCCAGTCTCGCAGTAGTGTTTGTTTATCGCTGATCAGTGGGCTGTTTACTACAGGATGTTTGTTGTATACGGCGATAGAATATAATCCCGACACGACACTAATAATTTGAATGGTGGCACGATCAACTGTATTGTTACTGACACGACATTTATTGCGATTCATTTTGAAATTTTGTATCGTTCTCGATGAGCTATTAAACACTAAAACGATAGAAATAGAAGTCTTTTATATTTCTAACTTGTGCTGTTTTAGAAACTCTGTTGGTGAAACTTGTAAAAGATTAATTGCCGACTTCGTTTCAAATTAAGATGCAAAGTTTTCTGGAAACCACTCCATTAGTATTTGTATTTACCGCTTTATGTTTTAAGATATAGCACTGCTAAAGGGAGATGCGTTGAATAAAACTTGTTTCAAAATATGCACAAAAGCTATTGTGATCTGAATGAAAATCCGACAACTGAAAGTGACACTGTCCTTGGACTATGACATCACTTGTTGCTTTAGAGTTGTCGTGACGTGTGTGTGGTTTGCTGTGTCTGGCTACTTAGTTCGCGCTACGTCATCCTCCATTCGTCGCTCTTAATAAAGCAAAATGACGTCACGAACAGCGCCAAATCAGGGGGCGATAAGCGAGACGAGTTTTCATAATGACGCCACATGTAATTGCAAATTCTGACAGTTTTTGTCATTACGTAAATTAGGCGCAAAACATTCCTCCAAAGTTACTTTCGTCGAATGTAAACAAAAGATAACAAATCGAAAAAGCTTTGCAGTTCACCTTTCACGAAAAAATAGCGAAAAGCATTCGAGCCGTATTAGTATAAACAGAGAAGGCGACATAAACCTGAGTCAGTAGAAGGTAATGTGTTGATTATCGTAGGTTGAGTGGTTGATGTGGTTGTAGGCTGTGTCGTCTCACGGGTAGCATTGTAAACGTCCGTGACATTGGGCACTTCTGGGACTGCTAGGCAAGGATCCTCTACCACCTCAATCAGGGATTCTACAAAAGATTAAACGTTAATACTGTGGATGAGCCAGGATAATGAAGAATACAGGGTTTCTTCAATATTGGACGATTTACTGTCTTCATACTTTTGACCCAACCAATCACAGCATTGTCAGACAAGGGCATGAACGCAGGATTCCTGTCGTTCACGTCGCTGATAATAAGGCAGGTTGATCAACTGATCAATGTAAATCTAAAGTTCGAATACCGATATACAATTTCTGGTGGGGGGGAGGGGGGAGTTATTTTTTTTATTTTTTTTATTGTTTCAAGACTATGGACCAATCCAAGGTATTTGGTTCATCAATTAAGGCATCTTTTCCTAAGACTAGAATACTGCTATTTAACTAAATCGCACGCAACCGAGAAATTAAAAAAAACGCTCTATATTTGGCATACGTTCGACTGAGGTCTCGACAATGCCCAACTCTAGGTTATAAAATTTTATGTCTGCCAATGTTTCAATATGGGGAAAATACGTTATTTTTCATTCAGCATATGTTCGACACTGCCCAATTCTAGGTTGTACATTTTTATTTTTGCCTATGCTTCAATATAGAGAAATATTTTTACTTTTACTGATGATAACTGACAAACATGTGAAAACTATATGCATCATACTAACATGCTGTAAAAGAATAATTTTTAACTTAATGTTGGCAATATACCAGTCATAAACAGCAAAAATAAATCCGCACATTGAAGCACAGGTACAATTTTACGATCCACAATTTGTTACGAGAGGCTAGACAGCTGCAAACTGAGGTTGACCAGAACCAATTCAATGTCATCGGCATATTTGGGGAATGGAAACGAGAGTTCTCTATACAATTATTGAATTGAGTGCAACGCTCGTGCCAATAGTAAATAAAATATAGTTACAAACCTGGTACGCATGAATATGTGATCGAACGGTAAGTGGAGAAAGTGAGTGCAATATTGAATCCCGTACAAGCTAATTGCATGTCGATCCTGTCTGCTCGTAGAATACAGCCTGACGGAGATCGGAAATAACATTCCTCTCTGAGGTCTGAAAGTTTGGTCGCGTCTGCGGTTATTAGACAGTCTCGTGGCTCTGGTGAGCAACAATCTTTGGACACTGAGAAAGCGATGGCGTAAGGGCAACTTCCGTCCGGCCTCGACTTGATGCCGTATTTGACACTTTGGATACAGACTCTTTCCCCCGGAGAACAAGTGATCTTGTTGGCGATTAAGTCCACGCCCTCACTTCCGAAACAGGCGTTAGAAACAATCGGTCCAGTAACAACTGAAAGAGAAGGAAATGTTATTCAATGATATTATATGATCAATAATATAGTACAAAAGATTAGTGAGTGTTGTTTTTGTTGTTGGTGTTGTTGTAGGGTATTTTTGGAAAATGCTGAAAGCGTATGCATGCCTGTGGGCCGTCGTAGCTTGTGCATGACGTAACTTCCATCGTGAGGTACGTTGAAGGTATATGTCACCATAGTACTTACGTCGAACTTAAGCTTACGCACGCTTTGTAAGACCGGCCCTCGAGATCAATCGGAGTAAACTCAGATGTTATCGGCTGGAAATACCATTTAACACTAGCGCAACTCGTGCGCCCGGTCAAATAACGGATGACCGGTAAGCCATCCGCCAAATACGGTTCACAGGCGCTATGATGTGGTTCAACACTGAAAGAAAAATTCCTTAACATTTAAGGAATATTCCCCGAATATTACATCAGCGGAATATTCCTTAAAATTCAACAAGGAATATTCCGTAGCATGTTATGGAATTTCCTTAACATGGGGGGAATATTCATTAGTTATGTTAAGGAATATTACGCTGGTGTAATAGCCGGGGAATATTCCTTAAATTTTTAAGGAATTTTTTTTTTCTGTGAAGTTAGACATGGTTCTCGGTCCCTTTGGTGCTATGGGTTTACTGGGTATGCACATATAAGAAACCTCAAATACACTCAATCCCTCAATCGGCTACGTTTCAATATTTAGTCGTCGTCCATAAAAGAAATTTCGCCTCAGGAATCGAAAAACCTATTTCGTATGACAGTTAGCCTTAATTGAAACTATGTATGAAACAAAATTAATGAAAGCAAAATATGGTTTCCTACAAGACAGAAGCCGTAAACAGTTTTCAATGATGTCAGCAAGACATTAGGATGTTCTTTTCATAAAATCATAATCACTGACCATTATTTTTCATTCTAATGAATTTCCAAGTCGTTTTCAGAGTATGTATCTAATTCACGCTTTGATTGTGTCTGCTCATTTGAACACCATGGAGATGCAAGCACATGATATTCACACGACCCCTTACCAGAGGTTAATTAAGAAAAAATGTTTTCATAGGCGTGCTAAATGGTTATTTTACGCACGGTTAGTATGTGAAAGTTTATATTTTAGGGAAAGGGCGAACCCCGCGCCCTAAAATTTATAAACTTTCCCACACTAACTGTGCGTAAAATAACCATTTAGCACGCCTATGAAAACATTATGTCCATTCTATTGCACTACTCAAATTGATTATCACCGAAGATTACAATGAAAGGTTGAAAACATATTTTAAACTTTGAAAACCTTTCTCCCCTTTCTTGAAAAAAAATCGCCCACTGATGCTTCCGCCTCGGTTGGAATCGTGCCAATGTCAGTGAACGAGTTTATGTGGTCTCTGAAATGGGGAGTGATTTTGTCAGCTGAGTCAGCTGTTAGGAAATTACGTGGATATATGCCTATTTGTGTCGCTTTGTTAATCAATTTCTCGATGGAAACAACAGTTAAACCAAGGAAATTGCATCTTGTAATTTATTTGTTTGTTTACTCGATTGTCACTTGTATGAAAGCAGACGTCCCTTTTCTCATCCGACTTGTGAAATGGAATCTCCCAATGAACACCTGCACTCGACACATGTACATTTCACATAACCGTGCGAAAACGAGTAATAATTGCACGGTTAGCTCGATGTTATTGAAACAAACGTTATAGAATCGAAATCAGACACAAGTTACGAAACGTAGCGCCAAAGGTCTTGCGCGCTACGATCGTATTTTGCCATCAGCATACAATATTAATCACGGAATTTGAGAAGTCACTACAATGCAATCTAGAAAAGCCACGCCATGTTAAATTTGGCTCAGGTGTCCCAGATCTTCAATAACACATGGCCTTTGTCAGTTATACATTTGGCTGGAATATTGGTTACCGAAATTCCCTGATTTCTATACAGGTCTTCTATTGGCAATAAATGGAATCAAACTTCATTCGCGTTTATTTTATATGGGGGTAAACAGACGAATAATGAAAACTGGTTTCTCTTCAAATTGTTAGTGAAATGTCTACTGGACCGTTAGTGGATGGACCTGTCGCTGAGGCTATATACAGGTCTAGATCCACCACACGACTACCTCATTTACCGGTTTTAGAGTTATAGTTCAAGTATAAACATATCGCGATTGGAGGTTGTGGATGGGGGCGGGTTGGGGGGGGGGGGTGGTACCCTAGACACGTCTGGCTTAAGTTATGTTTTTGTCGTTTTTCTTCATAATATTTTGCTTTATTCATTACAAAAGTGCTCAAAATTATTTTATTATCACTGCACCGAACGGTAAAAATACGACATCGAGGTTTCTTTGATAGGCATTTAGAAGTCGTCGTATACAATACAAGGCTATTCTATGGATAACAACTTCTTTATTGCTTTATTGACATCGAGGTTTACTGATACAGGAGATAAATCATTGGATAAAGATCGTAAGAAGGCCGAAAAAGTGAAACCCTGGATAATCTAAACGCCATGTTGAAGCTCGTGCTATCAATGTGGGAGGGCTGAGCGATATCTTTATTACATTATTTATGGGGTCATAATTATGATGCAGCCTTGAGTTAAGTTTGAGGATATCCGCGCGTGTCCCTGAGCAAAGTCTTAATGGCGGGATGTATGCACATGAGCGCGCAACGTCATTAACAAATAAAGTACCGGTAGTTTGTTGATCTGATTTACGCGTTGTAAATACTTTTTTTATGATGATATTTACTTAATAATTATTTCATCATGATATGTAGATTTAATGTTTAGACGGAGTGGATTATGCTAACATAATGTAACAATACCCAATGGGACATTTATTAATGGGTACCGTACCTATATAGTCACGGTAGTTCTTCAAGTCTCCTTGATGGGAGTCGGATTCGAAAGAATTCCGGGAGGCAATATCATGATAATGGATTTATGCTTGATCGAACAGTGCCCCATGGCATGTTTTGATATTTTTTAGGAATTCACTGCATAGAAAAATAACAAAAATATGAGGTCTAAAACCAAAATTATATCATCCGCTTTCGCCCAGTTAAATAGCGCATATTTACTCGGACCTTATCAATGCCTAAACGAAGCTTCAGCAAACCAGAGGCACAAGTGGCTTTCTTCCCCGGGAAATTTCACAGTCGCCTCTGTATAGAAATTGACAATTTAAATTGATGTGCTAGAAATGAACCTCGAGCTCACTGAAGAGAAAATATCTTTGATGTCGGTTTATATGTGATGACGGTTGTCACAGCATCATTCAGATTGCGCGGTTATCGACATCTAGATATGTTGGGGCAAACAGCCCCGGGCAAATCTCCGTCGAGATTTGATTTGACTGGGTTGTCGCAGATGAAATTATATATGAACATAATACATGGTATTGGTTTGAGATGTTACATACTTGTTATGAAGGAAAATCATTCCTAAATCAGGCCAGGAGTAATTTTGGTTAACCATAAATCCATCATTATGATATTATCTGTCGCAATTCTTTCCAGTAACCTTCACCTTCAAGACAAAATACTTTTGGAGGTTTCGGATTGAAACAAAAATCAGCTTTATACACGTGACACATACAAAGGTCACATGCTGGGTACCGATCGCGTAAATGGAACTGACCCCTGGATGAGATTGCGCTAGGTTTTTTTCTCCAAGCACCGTATGGTCAAAGAGGCGCATCAAACACAATTTTAATAAGTGCGGCGACTTTCTCATGCGTGTTGGTGCTAAAATGACGATCGTTTGCCCTCAGCATGCTAAAATTATATGAAAATATGTGTTTCCTTGGGGCTTCTGGATGATAAATGGTTGTGGTGTATGTCGACAGGTCTAGCAAGTCCTAATGGTGCTCAACAAAGCTAAACATGGCCGTTATCAGGTAAATTAAGTTGCAAAGCATCGGCCCGAGGGACGGTTAGACAAAGGTGTGCATAAGATAGGTTAACGTTCAAGGTAACTCTACCGGTACATGCAGCTACGGGGGCAGCTTTTGTGCAAAGCCGATTACGAAACATATATATTTATATATCAGTTACCAGAAACAATGAACTTTATTTCTTCATGCTTTATAAAATTTAAAAGGTTCAAGTATTTTTTCACTAGCACTTATCTTCGATTTTATTTTTTGTCCTCAGTAATTTATTGTTAAAAGGGAAAACAATGTACTATCATTATCGCTATCGTGCGAAACATGGGCTATTAAAAAGGCGTAATAATATATTGTGTAATAATCTTTGTGGGAAATATATCAAAGTCGTGAAAAAACACGTATCACCTTCATATTAAGTGGTTTTGAGAACAAAACAGTTTCATTTGATACCAACAAAACATTCTCGGGAATTTTGGTTATTTGCTTGGTTTTATTTTACAAGAGGAACCAAATATAGAACAATACGTAAGCAAATTCGAACCACGTATAACAGCTTCCACGATATTAGCTATGAAATCTCGTTTTGTGTTACAGACATCTGCTACAACTGAGGTACTCTGAGGGTGTCCGTGATATAAAAACACTATTCTATCGAAGCATTTTCAGGATAACTATTTTAGTGAAACACAGATACTAAAAGAATGACTGTCCATTTTTAATTAGTCGTCTACTTTGAAGTTTGTTACCCGCACACACCTCTATGACCGTATACGGCATTTTTTTACCTTTGTGCTAGTGAACACGAATACATTATGACGTCCACTTATGTGATTGAGACCCGGTACATGAAACAACTGTACTGGAGTTTTATATGAAGAGAACTACAAAGATATTTCAAGCGTGATTTATTATCGATATCACGGAGTAGTGGTGGTCATTCTGTAGAGTTTAGATTGTTCTACACGATGCAAAAAAAGGAAATTTACGCAGAGTTACCTACTGATTTTTGACAAGCTCCAAAGAAGACGACTAATTAAAATGAATAGCCTATAGTACTGTGCATACGGGTGAAGACCGTTTAAGAATGGAACCCGCAACCCTCAGAAACCAGGAACTCATTTGCCCAAGTAATATGACACACATTAGTAAAGTATATTTCATTTCATTTTATAGTGTGCGACGTTATAGTGATCTCTACCACGACACGTACGTCATATATAATACCAATCTTTGAAATAATAAATGTCATGATGCGGGGAAAAAACGGTAATATATGCAAAGCTTGTATAGAACTATTAATTTTATAATTTGCTTCTCAAATGCGACTGAGAGCCATCAGATTTTTTACCTCCCAAATTCTAATCATATAGATTTATATTAGTTTTCTAATCGCTCAAGGCATTTCGTGAGTAACGTCATCTCTAATCATATATTGGAGCTCCATCCGAGTGCATAAGTAAATAATGAAGTGAGCAAAAGAACGATCCACTCCGCCAAGAAAAATGCACCATGTGTGTGTTTTTATTTAGTTGAAATGTCTATATCTGGGTCTCAATTAACCCCGATCAAATACGGGTGATTATACGGTTATAATCATGATCTGTTATTGTGACATTTGTAACAGATCGTGGTCTCTCTCAAAAAAGTTTAAATATCTCAGACAAAATCATATGAAAGCCGGATCTCGCCCTTTCGAATGTTTGCCCCATTAAAAAAAAATCGAAAAAGCGAAGTTTCGATACAAAAGAGCGAGGTGTTCGATACGAAGTGCGTGATAACGCTCGCACATTCGTAAAAAACCATGTCCGTTTCCGGCGAACATTTGAACAATAAGTTCGAAGTTCGTTGATTGTACCGGTTCATGCGAGCGTATTCATTGTGACTGCTCAGGGATTGATGCTGTTCGTTGATTGTACCAGTTCATGCGAACGTGTTCATTGTGACTGTTCGTTGATTGACCGGTTCATGAGAGCGTATTTATTTTGACATCTCATTGATTGATGCTGATCGTTGATTGTTCCTGTTCATGTGAACGTGTTCATTGTGACTGTTCATTGATTGACCGGTTCATGAGAGCGTATTTATTGTGACATCTCATTGATTGATATTCTTCGTTGTCTGTACCGGTTCATAAGAACGTTTCATTGTGACTGTTCATTGCTTGACCGGTTCATGCGAGCGTGTTCATTGTGACTGCTCATGGATTGATACTGTTCGTTGAATGTACCGGTTCATACGAACGTGTTCATTATGACTGTTCGTTGATTGACCGGTTCATGCGCGCGTGTTTTCTTGTGACTGCTCATTGATTGATACTGTTCGCTGAATCTACCGGTTTATGTGAACGTGTTCACAGCGACTGTTCGTTGATTATACAAGTTCATACGAACATATTGATTGAGTCTCTTCTTTGATTGCCCCGGTTTATGAGAACAGTTTGGTCTTGTTTGTTCGTTTATTGTACCCGTGTAAAAGGACAGAATGATAGATTGAAAAATGTCCGGTTCCTGTTTGATAACCCAGCTAATAAAGACATTTTCCTTATCTGAAAATAAAGTTTAAAAAAATCCTAAAGGGGAATATATGAAAAAGGACGTTATTTCCTTTTACCTGTTCATGAAAAACGGTTGATTGTGACTATTCGTTGATTGTAGAGATTCATGCAATGATGTTGACTTTGATCTTTTGTTATGTGTGCTGGTTGATGGGAACAGATTGATTGTCTGCTCGTTGTACTGCAAGTTCATGCGAACGGGTTGATTGTCTGCTCGTTGTACTGCAAGTTCATGCGAACGGGTTGATTGTCTGCTCGTTGTACTGCAAGTTCATGCGAACGGGTTGATTGTCTGTTCGTTGTACTACAAGTTCATGCGAACAGGTTGATTAGTTAATTTTATTTATTTTTATTTTTTGTCGGTTCACGCAAACATGTTTTGATTTTGATTGTTCGTTGATTGTGGCCGTTCATGCGAACACATTGATTGTGATTGTTTGTCGGTTGTGACCGTTCATGCGAACATGTTGATCGTGACTGTTTGTCGGTTGTGGCGGTTCATGCGAACACGTTGATTGTGACTGTTTGTCGGTTGTGACGGTTCATGCGAACACGTTGATTGTGATTGTTCGTTGATTGTATCATCTCCACATTTCAATTTAAATATTATACTGAAGTTCCATCATTTACCTTGACCTATAGTGAATGGGGTAAACTATTTATAGTGAATGGGGTAAACGCACGTGATGTCATATAACCAATCAAGATATGACCCTGCCAACACCTTGCGGGGATGATTTTCTTTGATCTCCATATAAGGTAAGCGGTGGTTGTATTGCTTTTCAAACGGGAAATCGAGTAGCCAATCAATTTTGAAGTTTGAGGAGGTCATAGATGGGGCATTTCCCCAATATGGACCACGGAATATTTATAGAGCTATGACATCACCAAACCGTATTCTGATGGGAAAATATGTGGTGTTCGCTCAAGGAAACACGTGTAGTCTTTGACTTGAGTATGCGAAGATGATGAGAACAGGTTGATAGTGATTGTTTGTTGATTATGTACGTTGATACGAACACGTTGATTGTGACTTTTCGTTTATTGTGACGGGTCATTCCTCATTGTTATATTGATTGGGATATCAGTTCGTGTAAACACTCTCGCCTGCGACTGCTCGTTGATTGTGCCAGTTCATACGAACAATCTTACGCTCATAAACAGCTTGTGTCACTTACGTCTCTACTCTCCCGGGGAACAAGGAGAGTGTAGGGGCGTAAGTGACACAAGCTGTTTATGAGCGTAGAACAATCTTAGATGATGAATTCCCTTACACCAACTTAACCACATCAACTTCCTTGAACTTCTCCATATTTGAAAACCGGTTGCTCGGGTCGGTTAAATTTGTAATTCCTCGCTGGTATGAGTGTACATAATCACATGTGCGAGTAAAGAAAAATAATGTCTAATTAGTATGGACTGTGTGTTGTTCCTAATTAAAAGCAAGGTTGGCCATCAGTCAGCATAACTTCATCGGCATGCAAAAAAGTAAAAATAATTATTTTCTTTTATCGAAATGATAAGACAAATTATTAGCAATATCGGAAAGGTAATCTGTGTTTTGTTTGGCATGATTTATTGCCAGGAATTAGAGGCACCAGCATATGTTTGTTATGGGAATCAATATGAGACCATATATCTCCATATACCGAGTGTAATCCATGATAATAAGATAAGTACTAACAACCTTCTAATTAGTCACTTTGGCAGGTGACATGTTTTTTAACGTCAGTTTTTATTGGATTCTGGCAAAAATGGTAATAACGCATTAAGTCTGGCTCTGCCTACATATATTATGTCTTATACAGCATATAAATCGTGCGAAAAATAATAAAACGGTAAATTCATGGGACAGTCATAGTCCAAATTTATAAATCGAGCGAAAAAACAAACAAACAGTCGGCATTCGTAACACAGGCATAGTCCAATTTTCCTTATCAGTAGTAAATATACGTTTTAATGAATCTGAGCCTGATGATTAATAGATGTAGACAATGATTTCGGACGTATTCGTTGCTCCTTTTTCAGGGCTAAAATCTCATACTTGACTATAATGATCGGTCCCATTGCTAGTACCTCGTTTAGCGATTCAATGAATAGAGTTGCGTATCTCTCCACTTCTTCATCACCAATGAGAGATCCATACCACAAATGAAAACTTATATCACCAAAAAACCCTAATCACCAATGATGAACCCATATCATCTATAAGGAAAGCATATCATCAATAAAAATCATCACCAGCGAGTTCCTGATATCGCCAAAGAGATACAAATCATGTTTAACAAAAAATTACATCACCAATTCGAATTTCACATCTCCAGTGAGGAGCACGGATAGCTAATGCAAGTCATACGGTATCTTGAAAGTAAAACTCATATCACCAATATGAACGCATATTACAAATAGAAATACATATCTACATATGTACATATCATATATCATAGCTCATATTACCAGTGAGAAACTTATATCATAAATTTGCAACTCATTTCGCCAATGAAAAACTCATATCGCAAATGAGAAACTTATATCACTAGTGAGAAACTTATATTATCAATGAGAAACTTACATCGCACACGATAAACCTATATCACCAATGAGGAACTCACGTCGATAATGAGAAACTTATATTACCAATGAGAAACATATAACCAGTAAGAAATTCATATCACCATTGAGAGATTTATGCCACCAATGAGATAATTATATCACCAACGTGAAACTCGTATAATCAACGAGAGACTTATATCAGTAATGACAAACTGGTACATGAAGGAGATACTTGTATCATCAATGAGAAACTAAAAAAAACAATGGACGACTTATAACACCAATGAGAAACTCATATAATAAATGATAGACATGTCACCTATGATAATCTCGTATAATCAACGAGAGACCTGCATCATCAATGAGAATCTCGCATAGTCAAAGAGAGACTTGTATCCCAATGAAAAACTAAACAATGGGCAACTTATAACATCAATGAGAAACTCGTATCACAATTGAGAGACATATCACCAACGGGAAAACTCGTATAATCAATAAGAGAATTATATCACCAATGAGAATCTTTTATAATATATGAGATACTTATATCACCAACGAGAAACTCGTATAATCAACGAGGGACTTGTATATCACCAATGAGAAACTAAAAAGCAATGGGCGACTTATAACACCAAAGAGAAACTCGTATAATCAACGAGGGACTTGTATCACTAATAAGAAACTTAAAAACAATGGGCGACTTATAACACCAAAGAGAAACTCGAATAATCAACAAGAGATTTATATCATCAACGAGAAAGTCGCATAACCGATGTTATGCTTATATCGCAAGTGAGAAACTCATATAACCAATTGAAGACATATCAGAAACGATAAACTCGTGTAACCAACCAGAATTGTATCACCAATGAGAAATGCACATCCTGGTGGGGAAAAACACATGAGGAGAAGATATCACCAATAGAAACTCCTTTCACCATTGAGAAACGCACATCACCAATGAGAAACGCATATTACCGACGGCAAATTTATATAAGCAGTTAGAATCTTATACCACCAATCAAACACTGGTACCATCGATGAGAAGTTCATATCGCCGGGATAAAATATCACCAACAATGCAGAAATACATACCAGAATTGAAAATTTTATATCACCAGTAAGGAACTCATATCACTAATGTGGAACCCATATAACTAATGAGAAGTGATATCATCAATGAGAAACTCATATAACCAATGAGAAAGTTATATCATCAGTGTAAAAGATATATCAACGCTGAAAATGCATGTTACCAATGAGAAATTCACATTACCGATGAGAAATTTATATCACCAAGGAAAACGTATATGCCTAATGAGAAACTCAAACGTTTACTTATGAGAAAGTTGTACCACCAATGAAAATCTCATGTTACCGATGCGTGCTAATCCACATCAATGCGATTGATACAATCGTCACATTCCCCGGTATACGTCATCACTGATCACCAGTGATAACCCAGTGATAATATTTCTCAATGATCGACATTCGATAATTACCAGTGCAATTAAACACAACATTAAAACGATGTCGGCTTACTGACAACAAGTCATATGACCCAACAGACAAATATACTGACTGCATATTTCTAAAACTTCACAAGAACCACAAGTGATCCCTGTGATGAGCCACGCTTTTATTGTAGATGTTCATGTGAACATATTGAATGAAATGACCACACGGCCCCTAGCACAGGCTTACGCTGTATTAGATACAAATATTTCAGAGCGATGATGCAATAGCCCCATCAAGTCATCTGTTGGGAAACAATGTGACCACCAGATAGTCAAAAAAAGGCCCAAACGAGGGAGTATTTATTGAATGCACGTTCGTATTCAGAATAAATACCTGTGAGGCCCGACGCCGACCAATCATTTGTACGGCCAAATTGTTCTGGTATCATATTTATTCTTCTTTTCTGTTAGCTAATTCGCAATTGATATGATTTCAAATCCATTTCAAGAACAAAATTAGTACGTTTGGCTTTGTAGTATAAAACTGCAGGTACAAGAAATAATTTTCGAGAAAAACAGATTAAGGTACTAGTACTGCTAATATGCGAATTATTTGTGTTACATGTACACATACTAGGTATTATCAGCCAACAGTTAGAGCGAGTTATTTGAGTCTCAAAACATATACACAGTCAGAAAAATATTGATGGCTCCTAGCCATTAATAGGCGACGGTGAAGACAAATGGTGACGAGGCCAGTTTATCCCCATTATTTGGTGATGGGGCCTGGTCATCGACAATAAATGGTGATGAGAAATGAGAGTATATTTCAGGTCATCGCCATTTATTGGTGAGGACCAGCACCCCACACCAATAAATGATGATGACCTTTCCAAATGTAATGGTGATGATGAAATATGTCGTAGGTCCTAACTGATCATCATTTATTGGTGAAGCTGTAATCACCATTTTTGATGATAGCTTTCACCAATTTTCCTGACTTTGTAGTTTGAACTCGAGCAATACAATTACCCGGTGAATAAAATGCTCTATGCAAAGGATATGTGACGTTTACATACGAAAAACTCCTTTGTGTGTGATGGTAATAAATCCGATTTTTATTTCCACTCCAAAACCTGCCATATAAAATTTTTCTTCAAGTACATATACTGAAATATCCCCTTCGAAAAAACTGAGATGTTCAGTTGCATAAAAATGGAGATATGATTGATCATAATGTGCTCCCGGGCTTATTTTGGTATTTTGGGGCATTTTCATGAAGGGTTTTCTCCTGTAGCAAAAATATGACACCTCAAACCAAAACCATTCGTGGTTCTTCCCAATAAACAAACATCCTATATATTGTGTGACAAAATTATTTTGGTTTGAGGTGTCAAATTTTTGTCTTAAGAGAAAATCCTCACTGTAAATGCCCCAAAAATACCAACTCAGGCCGAGGAGCACATTTTGATCAATCGTATCTCCATTTTTATACAATGGAGCATCGTAATTATTTCGAGGCTGATATTTCATTATGTAAATTTCTAGAAAAATCTGATTTAGCAGGTTTTGGATTGAAAGAAAAATTCAGCTTGATTACCATCACACACAAGGGAGTTATTCCCGTATTGTCGTCACATTTTCTTTGCAGACAGAAAATTGACATGTCAAATAAGCGAAACTGATGATGAATGAGATCATATAGGCTCCATGCTGAGATGAAGTCATCTCTGGGTAGTTATAAAAGTAATATAGACATTTTACCATGCATGATAGCGTCTTTTATTTTGTAAACTTAACCGTGCATTACAGTAATCCAACTAACTGACCTCCGTCATTGTATTAAACAGCTCGTTAATCGCCCTCACGTGGGAACAACGTTACATATGTCGTGAACGGGCAAATTGGAATAAAAGTGTATCGGTACTTAACCCGTTAACGGTTGATGTGTGAGGATCAGTGATGATTTCTCGCATTTCCCATTAAAATTCTGATTTAAACTATTCAAAAGTAAAAATAAAAAAGTTCATATTTTAAAATTAATCTCACGGGAAAGTTTGAGAAATAGTATAGGTATATATATTGTGATAATGCTTACATAATCATCCATGAAACCGAATAAAAGATTAATATAATAGTTAAGACTTACCTGCATCTTGGCCCAATATTCCGGGAAATCTGCTCCAACAACTGGTCAGTACCAACACACACGATAGGACACGCTTAAAAATTCCACTCCGGATTCGTATCTCCATTGTCTCTCCAGTGCTACTTTTTCATATCAATTCTAAGTCTTATTATCTGATCCTGTGGAAGTAAATTTCGTAGATTCTCAGATCTAGCTCCTTTTTGTATTTACAAAGAAGATCATGTAACAACTGCTTCAACGCCTGGACGAAATAACGAAGTCTTGCCTCATGGACTGGAACCCGCCTGCTGTTCTCAACTGACTTTGCCCACGTAAATTGATGGACCAATCATCTGGGGTCATATCAGAGTCACTTCTCATTACATACGAGTTGACCCATGGGGGGTAATATGTGTTTTTGTCCCTGAATATCTCTCAGCGAAGGCGGCTTGTACCGAACTGAGCCCGAATATGTAAATTTCTCAGTTGTTTTGCGACTCGAGACGACTTATCCCCGCGGCGGTTTTTAGATTCGCTAGAATATTATATGAATCCCGAATAAGTCTGACATCCCATCTCGTCACGCTCTGCCACTGATGCACTAAAAACGTTTAAAAAACGTGTATCACAGTCTCATACCTTCTAACAACTCCCCCATGGCCCTAGTAATAAAAGTTATATTCCTTCGAGCCGAGTAATAACCAAAGCGTTAGGGTACATATCCTTAAAAAAATAATAAACGAAAGATATAGTAATGAAGTATAAAGAGTTAAAGCACATCAGCGTTAAAATTAATACTTATATGATTTTTTTGTTAGTCAGCATATACTAGGTGTGTTCAGGAAAACCCGCAACTGAAACGTCCAGAATGTACATGAAATAAAAGCTTATGAAACATTCTGGCAAATTTTGCGTTCGATAGTATTTCGTGTATTCGGTTTTTGTCAAGGCGATTGATTCTATCCGGAAAATCACAAAACAAAAAACATAAGGATCAAGATATGTCGGTATTTTTTACAATGACATTTTTTTTTCTTTGTTCTTTAATATTATAGTCCCAAGGCTGTATTTAGACAGTTCTTTCTAGCAGCTGATATTAGTTATATGAACTATAACTAGTTATATGATATTAGTTATAAGAAATATAACTACTTATATGATTTCAGGGATTGCTGTCGTCAAAAAAAACACCCAAAGTCTCCAAGTATCCTCGTATCTTGACCTTTTGTTATTCTCTGTGACCTCTGTCATTTGCCTGGAGAAATACGTGGTTATATCTGAAACGTATTCAGTCACGGTTGTTTGGTAATCGAAAGTGATCATAATATGCCGACCAAAGCGTAAACTGTCAAGCTTTAAGGTGAACATACAGATAGTTTTGCATGTCCAAAGCCTAATATATTCTAATGACAAATGGGACAAATGAGCAGGAGTGAAGTTGCAACCACTACACGTTGTCGTGTACTAACTTTGCAAAGTTCACAAATATTTTTTGAACATATTTTTGTACAAATATTTCATCAGTTCTACATCATATTGCTAATTCCTTGGATACTGAAAAGGGTGACCATAAATCCTGTTACAACAACACCATGGTACTACTGACGCCCCTAAAGCTGAGTGACACCGTTTTAATATTTTCCGAATAATGGTTGATATATATGGTCAGTATAAGAAGTTATGCTAGATCACGTGACAACTCAACAACAATACTGTTCTGACTAATTGTTTTCAATTGTTTTCAAAATTATCTCGGAGATCATCCCGCATTTTCATTGGACGATTATCTCATGGGTCCTAAATATTTCTGCATTCTCATTGGACAATTATCTCGGTGTCCGAGATAATTTTGTATTCTCATCGGACAATTATCTCGGTGCCCAAAATAATACTTATATTGGACACCAAGATAAATGTCCAATGAGGATGCAGAATTATCTCGGACCCCCAGATAACCATTCAATTAAAATGCAGGATTATCTCCGAGATAATTTTGAAGAAAAAAAAATCCATGTCCCTTCTATGCTTCCGTATTAATCTGTGCTTCATAAGAATATGTGAATAAGACACACCACACACACAACTTATTGTAAATTAAGTTCAGAGGATATCGAATGCTTTGTAAATTAGTGCAGAACCAGCACAGTATGTTGTAAAAGTCTATAACAAAAGGTATCGTCAGCAACATTACTAATCACAGCACGGTAATTGAAAATGCATTTTTGGTTAGTGGAATGTTACTGTAATATGATTAATTCGCCAGCCTGTTACCAGTATTAAAAACCGCAAAAAATGTAACAATGTACAATATATATGCCCTCAAGTGCCCAGAACGAAGTAATAAAATCCAGCACACCTACCACATCAAGGTTTGCTATATTCTGTTTTCTATTTCGGCGTCTCTAAAATATTTTTATTCTCTGAATGTTTTTTTTTTCTTCTAAAATTGGCGGGGGGGGGGAGTTTAATTTGAAAACAAAAAATATATCGAACAAAACTTCTCAGGGCACTGATTTCTGTTTACTTGATTATGAGATGTCATGCTTATATTTCGCAAACACAAACATACTAGAGCATCTGCTTGAATACCGGTATGGGTCGAAGTAGTCGAGAAGTCAAAGTCAGTTTGACCCTGCCATACTTTATTGTGACCTCCAATGACACTATCCTATCCTGTATTTTTCAACTCTTACAAAGAATGGCTTGTAGTTCAGTGTGTTTCATAGCCTCCGGATAGTTAAACGTTTTGATTAAATGTTATCGATTTGACGATGGTCAGTGTGTAGAAACTTATACACGGCATACAATCGATAATTACTCGTTCGCTCTTGGAGGTACAGATGGGTTATATCAGAGTGAAAATGGAGGTTTTCGCTCTAAATTTTATTTTATTTTATTTTTTTATTTTTTTTTGTGGCGTACATATTTTTATTTTCCTTTATTTTTTTCATCGCACGGAACAATCCAATAACCACAGAACACATCAAGATGCCAATCCAGAGCGTTTGATTGTTAGTACCGGAACAGGTGTTGCGCAGTTGTACATCGATTTCTAATGTATATCCGGTTAATTGTAATTTGCTATATGTTTATCCCTCTAGATGTAGCATAGATATGCCAGGTAGTCTAATCGGCTCAAATAAAAACAGTTCACCACTTCTTAGTTGATATTTTTTTTCGAACTTTCATTTAAAACGCGCGTGTACAGGTTGTGAGGAGCAGTATAACTTTCGCGCTTTACTTGCTTGAATGACGAAACTATGGTTTATACGAGTCTGGTTCTTGTGTGGATATAACCACCATCTCCAATGTTCCGAGAAATACACTTTATTATAAAATAACAGTTTAAGACTTCATCCACCAACCACAAAGCACGGCCAGGTAGACAGATGACTCTGAGTGGAACCTTTTATATTTCCAAGAGCGAAGAGTACCCCTAGAGGCATTTGCGTACACTTCGCCATCCATAAGCCGCGTATATGACCCAGATGGTTACAGTTTGCCCCTAGAGGCGCACTGCCGATTGTCACTCGCCACTGTAGGGATTTTAACACACCTTTCAGCTGTAAACCGTGATCCGCCGCACGTGTGGCACGCCACATGCTATAGGATGTGTTTTCGCTCACATAGTCCTCGTTGTATTTCTCCTTTATCGGGAGATAAATTGTATATCCAAATGAAATGAAAATTCCCTTGAATCTACCCCCGAAGGATCTCTTCTAATTTGAGGTGTTTCTCCTGGATTTTCGTCTAAAGCTGATTTCCATGGTAACGGAAGTTGTCCGGAGTTTCAGCGTAATGCTGTGCTTTCAACAAGGATGCCAATATGGAGTCCTAGCAGTTCGGCACGAGGTATTAATGTCCTACATTACCCGAGGTCGTGTCGAGTGTATCGATTGAATGCCGTATTATAGATACCGGCACATTAGGACATCGTTACACTACAAGTTTGAATATACTCCCTGCCCCGTCCTCACTCCCGCCCACCCCACACCGCCACCTTCAATCAAGACTCAAGTCTGGGTGTATGTCGCTGCTAGATCAAACTTCGTGCCCGCACGGTCTCTCTCTCGACTTCCAGCATGTAGACATTTGTGGTTGAGCGGAAATTCCCCTCAACATATTGAATTGTCATTTGCTTCGGTGAACGTTGTTACAGCAGACTGAATGGTGTGTTTGGAATTCTGCGAAATTATTTTCGGTCAGCGATTGAGTTAGTTAACGCGGACTCGGGGACACAAATGGAACGATCGATGCACTGTTTCGCGATCGCGAGGATGAACTATTACTGCTTCGGTACGCACTTCTTGGAGGTTAAAAATCAGCATTAGAAAAAAGACTTGGCTCTGAACAAATCTCGTCGCACGAAAGGTTTAACCAGGTACGGTAAAAACTGTTTGGAACCAGAATAAGTGTAAGAAATGGTTCCTATGTTAAAAAACGCCAATTGTCTCCTGGGCCGGAGCACTAAGAGCAGCACCCCCGATCTCCCAATGCACAGCATATATGTTAGCACACCCCAGTGTCCACTGGGACAGTGTAACGGTTAAAAGCAGGCCCTGTCACATGGGTGGTCGGAGAAAGTGGTAAATCTCCTTGCACGTGCTAAAAGCACAGTCATTATCTTGAGCCTGAGTAAGAGGGAAACAGCTCACCCTGTCTCCTGACTTAGAGCGGGTGGTCAAGAGCTCAACACGTCGCTCATGCTAGATCAAGTGATCAACAGCATAGTACCCTTATCTCCTGGGCCGGAAGAGTGGTCAACAACACACCCTTGTCTCCTGAGCCGGAAGAAATGGTCAACAACACACCCTTATCTCTTGAGCCGGAAGAAATGGTCAACAACACACCCTTATCTCCTGAGCCGGAAGAAGTGGTCAACAACACACCCTTGTCTCCTGAGCCGGAAGAAATGATCAACAACACGCCCTTGTCTCCTGAGCCGGGAGAAATGGTCAACAACACGCCCGTGTCTCCTGAACCGGAAGAAATGGTCAATAACACACCCTTATCTCCTGAGCCGAAAGAAGTTGTCAACAACAGACCCTTGTCTCCTGAGCCAGAAGAAATGGTCAACAACACGCCCTTATCTCCTGGGCCGGAGAAAGTGCTTAACAACACACGTTGTCTCATAGGTCAGAGGAAGTGGTTGACAACACACCCTTGTCTCCTGGACCGGAGGAAGTGATCAATAGTACATTCCGTCTCCAGGATCAAAGCAAGTGGTCAACAACACAACCATGTCTCCTGGTCTCCTGTGTAACAGGAAGTGGCTAACAACACACCTCGTCTCCTGGACCGAAAGAAGTGGTCAACAACACACTTCGTCTCCGAGACCGGAGCAAGGGGTCAACAACACACTCTTGTCTCCTGGGCCGGAGCAAATGGTTAACAACACACCTTGTCTACTGGGCCGAAGGCAGTGGTCAACATCACATTCTGTCTCCGAAACCGGAGCACGTGGTCAACAAAACACACGTTGTATCCTGGGCCAGACCAAGTGGTAAAAACACACCTTGGCTCTTGGGCCGGAGGAGGTGGTTAACAGCATACACTTCATCTCCGGGCCACAGCAAGTGATCAAGAACACATCGTTGTCTCCTGGGTAACAGGAAGTGGTTAACAACACACCTTGTCTCCTGAACAAAACGAAGTGGCCAACAACACACTCCGTTTCCGAGACCGGAGCAAGAGGTCAAAAACACACCCTTGTCTCCTGGGCCGGGGCAAATGGTTACCAACACATCTTGAATCCTGGGCCGAAGGCAGTGGTCAACGTCACATTCTGTCTCCGAGACCGGAGCAAGCGGTCAACAACACACCCTTGTCTCCTGGGGCAGAGCAAGTGGTTAACAACACAAACCGTCCCCTGGACAAGAGCAAGTGGTTAACAACTCAACTTTGTTTCCTGGTCAGAGCAAGTGGTAACGACATCCCTTGGCTTTTGTCAACAACTCAAGTTGCCTCCTGGGTGGGAGCAAGTGGTCAACAGCACATCCTAGCGGCTAAAAGCATATCGTGTCTCTTAAATCGAAGCAAGCGGTTAGGACGGCTATCCTGTTCTTTCCTCTTTTCCTGAAACTGGAGCTGGAACAAGTGGTTAAACGCACACACTGTTCCCTTACAGGAAGTAAAATGATCCCTGCACATGCGCACAATACCACATAACATTGTGCCCAAGGGTCAAAGATCAATTCCGATCACGTGGCTGGAACCGGAAGTAACGTCACAATGTTCATATGCAAATCCAATGGTCAATAAGACTCGAAATCCACTTTCGATATGAACAGTTTTATTTCAACGAGTGCGGAGTAAAAGGAAGTAGGCCAGGGAGATAACTCTGTGAGTAGGTTAATTAGCCATTCTATATGAACATGTCAGAATAAGCCCCTGTGATGTATATCGGGGTATTTTCAACCTTTCCTACTATGTACTGACTCGTAGCCGAATTGATAACATGCCAGTCTTTGATGGCCACCATGGCCAGAGATTGGTCCCCTTCTCTCGTTTCATGTATTGCTATTGCAGGGGATTTCTATTCTCTCGCTACTTAGGCAATGTATTGCTATAACCTTGACTCCCGGACAACACGTCACCGGACGTGACCGGACGTGACCGGAAGTGCCATTTGACTCGGAAGTGACCTTTAACCCGGATATGACGTCACCGGATGTGACGTAATACAGCGCAATCCGGGCGCGCAAAAATGTTAAGAGATTTGCCTTCTTCCTACTACTCATACAAATTACAGATGTGAGTTTTTCTCCTGTGCGCACTTCAATATTATTTCCCGACTGCTCATGCGTGCCGTGATTTGACCGGCCAAGATCACCACTTCAGTCTGGCTCAACCTCACGGGCGCTTGAATAGGACACCACATGTGTCCTACTGGTACATTTTACCCACCCTAGTGTGTATCCGGGCATAGTTGCGCTTTCTCTACTACTGATGACGTCACTTACAATAAAGAAAACACCTCAATCTTAGTCTACACCTCGAGGGCGCACCACCCTACACGGTCTATTGGGAGCAACGGTAGTTCATACACACCTCTGAGCAGCAAAAATCCCTTTCTTTACTACTCGCTGAGTGTTCACCGTGATGGCACGTCCAAAAAACACGTCACTCTGACTTTCGAAGAATCCCCGTCCACACGACCCGTTGAGAGCAAGGATGACTCATCCATACTCACAATGCTCCCACATCAAATTCCCTTTCTATGTTGCTTCAAAGTTGCACTTGGGCAATGTTCATCCGTGTAAACCTACACTTGCCTGACACTACAACACCAGCGCTTCAGTGGGATACCCTGCACGGCCCATTTGAACCACTGATGGTTCATTTGGACCCCGAAACGTCCACGCGCTTTGGGCCACGGATGACTGACCTAATTCCCAAAACGTCCACCCCAGGCTTTCCTGACGTTCCCCAATGTAACACATAGCGAGGGCTCCCCACCCCTCACAGTCCATTGGGAGCAAGGATGACTCACTATTACCCCAAAACTCTCACAACAAATACCCTTTCTATACAGCTCCGAGACAGCGCACGAGCACTGTGACGTCCCTCCCTAAATAACTCACTCACGCCAGTCTGACTCTACACCACTAGCGTCTCAATATGATACCCTGCAAGGTCCATTTGGACCACGGATGGTTCACCTAGACCACAAAACGTTCACCCCAGGACTTGAATTGAATATGCACATTATCATGGAATACGTCTACTTACTCACAAACTGGAATTATTCTGCAAGATTTATTTAACAACCACAAAATGTTTCTCAATGAGAAAGGAGATATACCAAAGGTGTATTGGACTCCCAAAATGCATAAAAAAACAATGCAAAGCTAGATAAATAGCTGGCTCTAAACGCTCCACTACCAAAATCCGTTCATTTATATTGACGAAGGCCGTTCAGGAGGTGAAAGGATTTTGGGAAAGGTGCTGCCTCATCGTTTCTAAAAACACTTGCGTTGAATGTACGCGGATATTAGCAAAATCAAAATGTCTTATGGAAGGATTTGATGCGGAAGAACACTCCCTATAATACAATCCCTCATCAGGACATGATTGACCGTCTTAGTTCAATAATAATAGCGGTGTTCAAGAAAAATGATCGCCGATATATTAATGTCAGAAGCCAAAAGGTATTCTTTAGCTCTACTACATACAAGGGATAACATTCATGAGATGTTTCTGTGTTGATAGAGTTGCTTGAATTTCCCATTAACATATATACATATAATAATATCAACATAACATTCATGAGATGTTTCTGTGTTGATAGAGTTGCTTGAATTTCCCATTAACATATATACATATAATAATATCAACAACTTATTGGTAATCCAATGTGTACTAATTGTGCACCTCTTTTGGCTAACATTTATCTGTTCTCTTATGAATGCGATTATATGCAGACGCTTTCAAAACCGATCATTTCAAAGCCCGTTCACCAAACGCTATGTAGACGATCTTCTCCCTGTGGATGATCGCTATATATATATATGACGCATTGGATGATATATTCCACCTACACTGGATTTGAAGGGAACTGCAGATAGCCCTAACGACACATCATATTTTGACCTATAAAAGTGAAGCGGGCATTCTATCTTGTCGACCTTAGGGCAAGAGAGATGATCACAATTTCGACATCGTAAACTACCCCTTTCTGGACAGTAATATTCCAGTGGAACCTGGATATGGCGTATGCATCACAGCACATATGAGGGAAGTGGAAAGAGGTGCCGACATACTGACAGAGCCACATGACTTCACAGTATAGTCTTCCGGTTAACCTATTTTAAAGCACATACCAAGAATCTAACGATTCTTGATATCTCAGGTACGCTTTTATTGTACCTGTTCATGTGGCAACTTGGATGATATGACCACACGGCCCCTAGCACCGGCATAAGTGGTATTAGATACAAATCTAAGAGCTATGATGGAAATGCTCTGACAACTCGTATATTGGTAATTGGCGAGCTGTTTCGCTGTGACAACTTGTACACTGGAGATTGGTGAGCTGTATCGTCGTCCGATGAAAATGACGGAATTTAACACAAAAGACTAGTCTGTATCACGCTTAGTAGAATTTGGGAGACCCTGTTTGAAATGTGACGATTTTCATCAACGTCACAAAACATTATTGCAGAAACTTATAAAACAGGGCTATACCACCAAGCGCTTCCACTCAAATTTTATCAAATTTGGCGATACATATCGCTTGCTGATAAAAAAAAAAACATACGATCCTAGCGTGCAAGATCTATGGTGTTAAGTTTCTTAATTCGCATCTAATTCCGCTCAACCCGAGACTCGGGGCCGTATGAACCCATATGGGTATTTTACGATCATCACGGTTTTCATATGAACAGTCACAATCAAAGCGCGATTGAGATACATCATTCTCTGGATAACGACTTTACAACGAAAATCATATGGATTAGGAATACTGATCAGCGATACGGATTTTATATTTTTGGAACATCGTGGTATCTTGCCGGCATCAATGAAAATTGTTTTTCTCTTGCAGAAAACTAGCCTATGTTTATGTATACTATAAGGGTTTTCTTTTAATTTGGTGCTAAAGCTGTTAAATGGAATAGTTCTTTGGATTATGTATGTGGAAATTCGTTAATGGACGACGGCTGAATATTGAACGAAGGACTACAAAACTTCCAATCAAACACCCCATTTTTCTACTATTTTCCGACTGCGCAGGCGCACTGCAGTCTGACTCTACACCACGAGCGTTTCAAGAAGACACCCAGCACGACCCATTTGGGCCATGGATGGCTCACCTAGACCCCCAAAACATCCACGCTAGGCCTTCCTGCCGTGTGCTCAGGGCGAAGGATGTCTTTACCGGCAAATTCATCCAACGACTCCGAGACCCCTCCAGCCGTACACTACAACGTCAGCCAGATCGATCAAATACCCACGCTCTATACTTTACCCCACACAAAACAATTTATCGCAGCTACCCCGAAACTCCAAAGCAAACGCCCTTTTTCTATTTTTTTTTTACTTTTGGACTGCGCATGCGAAGATTCAAGTGACTTTCAATATAGGGCACTGTCGTCTGGCTCTAAAACAAGATCGCTTCAAGACGCCACCATGCACGACCCATTTGGACTACGGATGATTCACCTGGACCACAAAAAATTCACGCTGTCGAGTGCATACTCGAAGGGTGACGTTACCGGCAAAATTCAACCAACGGCTCTGAGACTCCGGCCGTACACAACCGCATCAGCCAGATCGATCACGTACCCGCACCGTATACTTTAATCAACACAAAGAAAAATTACCGCAGCTTCTCAGAAACTCCCGAGTAAACGCCCGATTTGTACTTTTCCGGCTGCCTATGCACAGATTCACGTAAAAGCCACCAAGAACTCCAATAAAGGTCACCGCAGTCTGACTCTACACCAAGAAGCGATCCAAGACAGTACCATGCACGACCCATTTGGACCAGAAATGGTTCACCTAGACCCAAAAGTGTCCTCCCAGGCCTTATTTACAAATGTGCATGCGTACGATAACTTTACCCGTGAAATCAACCAGCGATCCCGAGACCCCTCTCATCGTACGCCACAGCGTGTGACAGATCGATAAAATTCCACTAAAAAAAATCCTGGTATTTCATAGGCGTACAGTCCGTTTTTCTGAGATTGCCGAATTTTTTTTCAAATCTAAGTTGATCGTGAACCAGTTCATGTGTAATTGGCGCCACGATCACCATCATCCGGGTTACAGACACCAATGAGACTTCATTTTGTATTTGTTTGTTGTGAAATTGAGGGACAACATTGATACCGCCGGGCACGAAAAGCTCGATACTGGGATAGCAGTAGTATATAAAGTGTCTCTGAGGTCACATTTAGGGGCAGATAATTCTTTTGAACAATTCCTGGTTATCTCTCCTGATTCCTACATTCCCATATTTCTGCGCCTAAATGTGACCCCAGATCCATTTTTACTACTTACCAATGTTAATTGTTATCGCACCGGGATCTCCGGCAATGTCCGACCATCTCCGGGAATATAATGGTCAATAAGCTTTTATCCGCCCTTCCAAAGCATCAGGAGGCGTCTCCGTGCCCTTTCGGCTCTTAGGTCAACCAGTTAATTACGGTATACAAAAGAACCAAAATCACATTAGAGGTGGGTATGTGTCCACTGGAGATCCATGGAGTGTATCCACAGAAGACTAGTCATCTGTGACGCCATGAGTAGTAGTAGAGAAAGCGCATATACAGTTCACAGAATATTGTTACCCCCAATGTACTGGTGTACGACTGGGCCGCATTTGTATATTCAAATCCCTGCTGATTCAAATCGATCTCAGGGTATGGGAATGACTTCGAACACAAGTGACATGGGTAAACGAAGAACACGATGGGAGGGATCTCGGGGCTATGCGTTGACTTTTGTTGAAAAGTGCTGATGACGCATGCGCAGTGGGCAGATCGAGGTGGACGTTTTGGGGTCTAGGTGGACTCATAGTGGTCCGATTCGGTCATCGTGAAGCACTCGTGGGAGAGCGTCCAACTGGATGGGTGTGGGGTGGGAATATCGTCTATCTGCGCATGCGCAGTAGAAAAAGGGTATTGGAATGGACGTTTTAGGGTCGCGGTGGGACAATAGTGGTCCGATTGGGCCGTATGAGGTGTCATCGTGAAGCACTCGTGGGGGAGCGTTCAACTGGATGGGTATGGAGTGGGAATATTGTCTATCTGCGCATGTGCAGTAGAAGAAGTGTATTTGAATGGACGTTTTGGGGTCGCGGTGGGCCAATAGTGGTCCGATTGGGCCGTATGAGGTGTCATCTTGAAGCATTCGTGGGGGACCATCCGACTGGACTAGTGTGTCGTCCGTTTTCTACATTCTGCGCATGCGCAGACAGGGAATTGTGGGAAAAGGGCATTGGAATGGACGTTTTGCCGTCGAGATGGTCCAATAGTGGTCCGATTAGACCGTATTATGCCTTATTTTGAAGTTCTCATGGGGTAGCGTCCGATTGAACTGGTGTCTAGTCTGGTTTCATCATTCTGCTCATGCGCAGTCTGACCGTAGTATAGAAAGCAGGCATTTTAGCAGTTCGTGGGGGTCTGTTGAGTGATTGAGGGACCATTCTTGGTTCTAATAGGCCGTGTAGGGTGTCAAACTGAAGCTCTCGTGGTATAGACCACGACTTGAGGGATGTCCATGTCATCTGTGACGTCACTGGTGACGTCGTCAGTACGAGTGGTAGCGAGAGGGGCCATTTTAGGGGTGCGTAGGGGTGTGTTTGAGAGACTGAAGGACCATTCTTGGTCCAAATGGGACGTGTGGAGTATCATATTGAAGCTTTCGTGGGGCAGCGTCCGACTGGACTGGCGTGTCGTGGAAGTAGGGGATACGGCACGCATGCGCAGACAGGAAATAGTTGAAAAGGGGATCCTGAATGGAATTTTAGCCTCGAGGTGGACCATCCGTGGTCCGAATGGGTCGTGTAGTGTGTCATCGTAAAAGGCTCGTGGGGTAGCGTTGGATTGGACTGGTGTGTAGCCTAGTATCATCGTTCAGCGCTTGCGCAGTCTGGCAGTAGTATAGAAAGCGGTGATTTGATGTGGGAGTTTGGGGTTGAGGCAGGCCATCCATGATCCAAATATGTGGGGTTGGGAGCTCTCGTGGTATAGAATACGACTTGAGGGATGTCCACGCCATCTGTAACGTCATCAGTAGTAGAGAAATCGTCGCTCGGGTGAGCCCTATAAGGCGTTAAGAAGGCTTTAAGGCATTAAGAAAGGGCGTTAAGGCGTAACGACGGGCGTTGACGGGCGTCACTGCATTTCGACGCTTAGGCCAAAAGCGACCCTGGCCGAAGATTGAACTTTCTCAAATGACGGCTTCTGATTGGACAAGAGCCTACTCGAATTGTAAACATACCCAACGCGGCTCCGCGAGCGTGGGTATGATGTACTTGAGAGGATAATAAAATAAATAACCTGTCATCCTTGTAGTTGTTGTTCTCTTATCTGTCTACATCATGGCGTTAAGACGCAAGGGGTGGACACAGACTGAGGCTAATGGTGTACAAACCTCCTCCTCCTCCATCTCCTCACACGCACACACAGGTAACTCTACCAGGTAGCCGGATGGAAAAAAGGCCCTTATCTCCTCCAAACGCACTCCATTGCACCTCCGAAACTCCCCTTTCTCTACTACTCCCAATTGATCTATAAATAGAACAGGGGTTTTCTCAGAAAATTTCCCGAAAAATTAATCCTGACAGTTTCAGCTTTCTGTACTACTAAACTGGATTACTTCCCTTGACTTTTACTTCTCCGAAATTGAGAGACTACACAATCCCAACAACAACAACAACATTCTCATTTCTATCACTCCGTTGTTTTTCTGTGAAAACATGCACCCACCCATGACTTATCGGCCTAGAGGAGCGCTTCACATGGATACCCCCCCCCCCGACCCAGTACGCCCACCTCAACCCCAAAACGTCCATTCCAGTGTCCTTTTCTCACAATTTCCTGTCTGCGCATGCGCTGAATGTTGAAAACGGACGACACACTAGTCCAGTCGGATGGTCCCTCATACGGCCCAATCGGACCACTATTGACCCACCGCGACCCCAAAACGTCCATTCCAATACTCTTTTTCTACTTCGCATGCGCAGATAGACGATATTCCCACCCCGCACTCATCCAGTTGGACGCTCCCCAACGAGTGCTTCACGATGACACCTCACATGACCCAATCGAACCATTATGGGTCCACCTAGGCCCCAAAACGTCCACCTCGATCTGCCTGCCTACGGCACATACGTCATCAGCACTTTTCTACAAAAGTCAACGCAAGGCATCGAGGCCCCTCCCATCGTGTTCTACAGCTCGAGATGAGCCATGGTTTACGCATGTCACTTGTGTTCGAAGTCATTCCCATGCCCTGAGATCGATTTGATTTTTTTATTCAACAACAACAACAACAACAACATATAACGTGAGAAAACGAACTTTGGTCCAGCAGGGATTTGAATATAGAAATGCGGCCCAGTCGTACACCAGTACATTAGGGGTAACACTAATCTGTCAACTGTATATGCGCTTTCTCTACTACTACTCATGGCGTCACTGATGATGTCAACTAGTCTTCTGTGGATACACCCCATGGATCTCCGGTCGACACATACCCACTTCTAACAATGATGTCCTGATTAATATAGAATGGTGATTAACCTACTTACAGCATTATGTCGCCTGACCTACTCCCTTTGTCTCCGCGCATGTTGAAATAAAACTGTTCATATAGAATGTGGCGTTCGAGTCGTATTGACCTTTGTAATTTGCATATGTACTTTGTGACGTCACTTCCGGTTCCGGTCATATGACCCGAATTGATCATTGGCCCCTGCACACCATTTTATCCGGTATTGTGCGCACACCATGTCAACCACAAGTGACGTCGCAATGGTGATATGCAAATTTGAAAGGTCAATACGACTCGGACTCCACTTTCTCTACTACTGACATTCATACCCCCCCCCCCGCCCCCTCCTCCAATAAAATAATCCAGTTTGCAGTTTGTATTGGTTCTAGGTTATATATGTATTATTACAAACTCCATATAGTAATTAGTTCCAGGTCAGTGACTTTCACAACTCACCCGTCATTAAAATTAAAGTGTATATCTGTCAGCCGTTCGTTCATAAACTTTCTGGGGAGAACTTGTCAGTGATTTTCTGATAAGATGATGTTACATTTTCTCGCCGTATCTGTATTTGTCGTGAGTTCCAATGTTTTTATCTGGGTTTCTTTTGACCCCCACTCCCCAACTCTCTCACTATTGTTGCAACACATTATGTATAGCAAAAATACAAATGCGGAAATACTTAAGTTTGAAGCGCAAATTTATACTGTAGAGATTTTATTGATGAGTCTTGGTGATATCGTCGAGTGAATCCAAGTAATTATAAGTGAGCTAGCTTTATGCTGACGTCACTTTTCTATCCGGTAATGGCGACCGCGTGGGGCTAAAATATCTGTTTTCAATTTATCCACCATAACTTGTTTAATAATCCACTTATACAGAAAAAAAATTATCTTTGGAAATCCATGGTTGAACTCTTTCATTTGAAACATAAATAATATTGGGTTGGCCTTTTCCCTTAAGTGTTACAAGTTCAATCTCTGAAAAATGCACAATATCGCTAACGTGTAGCACAGTTACATTACTATTCCATTTTGGGAAAAAATGTTATTACATTCAGAAATAAGGTTACAATAGCAAATTATTAGGTTATGTGAAAGGCCTCCTTGTGTGATCGTAAGAATCCATCCCTCTGCATGTACACTTGTTTGTTGAAAGAAGTTTAAAAGCAGAACTCGTTCAGTCTTATATGAAAAACAGAAAACGTACTATTCTGTCATTCTGCGAAAATTTGGTCTCATGACACACATGGCAATAAAAGTGCACCAGCAAAGGCGCGGATTCGAATAATTGATGCTACAGGAGTCCTTTTAATTACAGTACTGAGTTGCAGAATCAAGAATTTCTATCTTGAATCTGACGCGTGTTTTACGTTTGCTGCATATGACACCGGTAAATCTGAAACTTTTCGTATATCCATCCAGTAAACATGATTTTACGGGAATGCAAAATCGTCCGATTCTTTAGAAAAAATAATATTTTTTCAAGTGAAATACCCCACTGTCAACTTTGAAAGATTTTACAGTTTTCTCTCCCTCTCTCTCTCTCTCTTGCAAGCAGATGGATGAGTGACCTGCTATATCAAAGTAGTGTGTTCGCAGTGTAAATGTTTGAACAGCAGTGTAATTTTCCAATTTATTGATTTTTTTTTTTTTTTAGCCATGCAGTTGTCTCACTTAAATACTGTAAATTACGTTGTGGAGGGGGCGTATCATTTTTTATTTTTTTATTTTTTTTAATTCAGCTTAGCCTGAAAGAAAACACTTGGTTACCCGTATCTTGTTTCAATTTTAATCCTTGCCTTGTCCATCTTTGATCTGGTTTTATTGCCGACTCTGGTGTATATGCTCAGCAAATCGAACCTACATTGCCTGTTTCTGTTTACAAACATGAGCACATGGCTAATCTAACAGCGCCCTCTAGTAGCGGTCCTTGTTGTATATCCGGGCACTTGCCAATGTTGTCAGGGAATCAACATGGCGCCGGAAGACGACTCAGAAATTCCTGGTGAGAAATCTCAATTTCTGACCAAAAACTTTCAAGCCTGACAGTTTACCATCGTTCTACCGTTTTAGTTGCTCACCACCTTACGGAATTTCTCATTGCAAGAATTATAGTACCCAAGCATACGCGATATAACGACAATTTTAAAGATTTTCTGGACGGGGCCAGTTGAAACTTGTTATTTATGACAGCTAACAACAACAACACCATGCCGCTGACGGATGGAAATTCCACCGCATTGACTAATTTAACATAATTTATAAGAATACATGACGATACACACTACTCAAACCTTATTTACGTATCAAAAGCATTGATAAGCGTTAACTAAAATGCAAATTTCGGCTCAACTTCGAAATAGAATGAGTAGGCCCCCTATATCGATATCCACATCTCACTGTATCATAGCAATCAGTATCATATTTTTTTTCATGCCCAAGCAGGACAAAAATCTGCAATTGAAGGGCATTAAATGGGTTATAAACATGTCAAATATACTCCTGTCTCCGTACACAAAGTATCCATTGTTGCACCTCAACAAGACGTGAATAGAGCCAACTCGTGACTATCTTCCGATAATGTTCAACTTGGCGAAAAGTACAAGAAAGAGTCCAATTTGCATGTGCCGCCTCAAAACAGAAATGATACTGACAAACTTTACGATATGTTGTGAAAGAAAAAGACATCATCCGCTGCGTGGTTACAAAATGTGCAGCACATGGACAATGAGCACATTCCGCGCTTAGACCCCACACACACTATTAGATGGCGTGTTATTTATGCTTTGAAGTGGAGATGCACATTGGACCCTTTCTTTTAGTTCAGTCATTTTCACCAAGTTGAACATTATCAGAAGATAGTGAAATGAGTTGGCAGTATTTATATATTGCTGCGGTGAAGGGATGAGTCATAGTTGTATACGGAAAGGGAATTATTTGACATGTTTAGAATTTCTAAGATGCCATTCAGTTGCTGATGTTTGTCGCGTTTGGGCATGAAGAAAACACTTGTATTCAAGGCTGTACAACTTGATGGTGCTACATACATTGAGATGCATATATGAATGGCTTGGGTATCGAATCTTCTTGGCATCTTGTAGTTCAAATTTCAGGAAATATTATAGAGAAAACAGTGCATCATGGGATGTCTTGCAGTTTAAAACATTTCTTTGGTCAATTCAAATTTTTAAATGAAAATCCAGCATTTTCGTTGGCTTGTGAAGAAATTTGGAAAAAAAAATTGTCTAATCACATACTTTCTGTAATAAGATCATTGAAGCCAACTTATTTTATGTTGCATGTATTTCCAGAGACTGGTGCTGTTTTCACATTTGGTAAAAGCAGATTTGCTGAAAATGTCCCTAACAAATTCTGGGTCCGGAATGACAAGGTGATTTTGACAGCGTGTGGAGATGAACACACTGCTTTGGTGGCTGGTATGTAACTTGTACATGTGTTTAGTCTGTGAGGTGATGTACATGTATGTCTAATAGTATGACAGGATATACACAATGAAAATGAATTACCGGTAATTGACTTTTTGAAAGAAACTTAGATTTACATGTAACTTTATCGTACATTGTTCTATAAATGGATACATGTACTTGAAAGTGGTAATATACAGGAATAGATGTAGACTGATTGTATTATCATAGAATCATTTTGCATTAAATTAATAGTACTTATGCCAAACATACATGTAAGCCATTCAGAGAAGAAAAGCTATCCATATTGAAATTTGAGTATCACCTTCTGTAATCCCTCTAATAATGCAATCACAGGAAGTGAAATTACTGACCATAAAATCTGGGGGGGGGAGTGATCAAATTTATCAGAACAACAAATGTAATAGAAGTAGAACCACTGATTGAATGTTGTCCCCAAAATTTGGGGTGATTGAAGTTTGATAGGGGGATTTATTTATTAGAGGGATTACACTTACTTAATTTGATATTCAAGCTGCAAACTTAGAGCATGTACATGTATAGCAGAATGTGGTGTCTTGGCGATTGTGTGTAATTCAGCATTCCTACTGCTTAAGTGTTTAATCTTACAGAAAGTGGTAGAATCTTCACATTTGGAAGCAATGACTGGGGACAACTGGGCCTGGGTCATACAAAGCCAGCGACAAAACCCAGTTGCATCAAATGTAAGTTTCACCTTTGAATATGAACATGTGGGATCTAATTAACGAGGCCATAAGGATAATATCCTGACTTAATTCCAGCTCCGCCATATCCAAATTATTGTAATGACATGTACAATGAACCCTGTAGATACATGTACTGACACCTGGAAAAACTGACCAAACTCTAAATACTGACATTACCCATGGTACCAATACTGAAATTTAATGTACTTTGAACCTTGATAAACCAGAACTCTGTCAAGACTGACACTATAATCTGGTCCAAAGTATGGTCGGTATACACAGATTTTAATTTAAGTTGTCACATATCCCAATAATTCAACAACTCTATTAAAATTACCCCAATTATCAAATTCTGATTGATCAGTGTAACTAATTACCGGTAACACAGTTAATTGATTAATCTGAATGGACTTTCATGTACAGAATCGTAATGTTTCACCCAGGTGTACCATCATCTTTATGACCTGGTGAAAATACAAGTATATGGACCTGGTGTCTGTTGAAGAGTATTTCATTGTTTGTATATTTTGGTATTTTTTCAGCCCTCAAACATGAGAACATAAAGTTGGTTGCCTGTGGACGAGCTCACACTGTTGTTGCCACAGGTATAATATTCCAATTGACTCACATTGATTCTGAAGTTTCTAACTGCTGTCTACCTCACAGAGCCCTCGGACAATAGTCTTGAGGGGTGGGAGGCAGGGGTGGATTTCGTCTTATATTGTGTTTTTTATTCCATATTCTGGTGCAAGTATAAAAAAATAAAGGGGGTAAGCAACGATTCTGAATATTTACAAATTGAGTCAAATTTTAAATACATTGGCAAGATTTAAAACACCAGTTGAGTCACTTGTGATAATACATGTTAATCCAATGACTGACAATTTTTCACTTGATATTTGACTAAGAATTCTTAACATTGAATGTTTTTTCTTGTTTAAACCAGAATCTGGTTTACTATATGCGTTTGGTGCCAATGGGGAGAACCAGCTGGGAGTTGACGACACGCCTGGTTCCAACGACCCGAAATGTCTCGACACTCTGGAACCTATGCAATACTGCATGTTGTCAGCAGGGGCAGATCACTCCGCAGCTCTTACAGGTAACTGATATATACCAATTATTGCATTCATGTTTACTTATACCATAATCATCCCGAGTATGGATATAATCACGATGAGATAAATCTTCATTACGAATAAACTCTAATTTTCAAGATAGGAATGAAAGTAGTAGTACCTTGGAGAGGTCAGCTACAAGAATCCTTGACCGAACAGTTCATTTTGTACTGTAATACGATGCTGGCAGTTGCTGGTGCCTTTATGTGTAAGTTTATTCCCAATTTTAAAACGTCAATTCTCACTGTTACAAGAAGCAAAAAATAAGGCAAGACAAGGGCAACATTTGGAGGACATTGAGGAACACTTTACACTTTACTTATGGAAGTCCCCATGGTTTAGGAAATTATCAATAATATAATTAGGCAATCTACATAATTTATTTGTATTATCTCCAAGCCAAGGTTTAGGAAATTACCAATTATATAATATACGATTTGCCAGTAAGTGATCGGCACGTACCGGTACCATTGCGCACAGTCAGGCAAACGTGCAGGCCGTACACTGGAGATGTCCTTCATAAGGTCCAAGATTATACAGTGGAAGAAATCTGAAAAAGTGTTTTGTATTCGAAAATGACTGGAAAGAAATATTTAATACTTGGTGAGGTAATGTGAACAAATATTAGGTTTGGTATATGACAATTTTATTTGATATATTTTCTTCTGTTCTCATACAATCAGCATTATTGCTCAGGGCCCTTATGGAGAAATTGAACATGCCCAGTTTATGGCCTATATTTTCACCTGACTGTGTGCTGGTGCATGGCGATCACTGACGATTGCTAATCCGGCAAATGATCTGTTGGGCAATCTACATAATTTAATTGTATTTGCCTGGTACATTTATTTGATACAGAGCTAACCTAACCACATATTATGAAAAGGCTGAAATACAGACCAGATATCATTGCTTGTATTCATCTGTTTTTAGAGGATGGTCGTGTATTTGTGTGGGGCTCGGGCAGTGAAGGACAGCTAGGACTGGAATCAGAAACGGAATGTCCGAAACCTAGAGAACTACCCTTTGAGAAATTTGTCACCTGTATATCATGTGGCTACTATCACACAGCACTCGTCACAGGTTAGTAATAAGTTCTCATGGTGTCTTCATCACCTGCAGAAAAGCTCATGAGGCCATCATTAAAAATATGTTGGTTTGGCGTAATCTTACCTACCTACCAAAATACCCCCACCCAAAACTTTTTATTGAGGTAAATGCCAAAAAATAATTGCTAATTTCAAATTTCATGCTAAATGCCATCTTCAATCCGGGAGCATACAATTCTATTGCGACCTTTAGAAATTGGGAGCATTCAATGGCTTTTTTGTTCAAGATTTATCCTGGGTACTGTAATTAAATATAATCTGACCAGAGAAGATGCACCTCAATTTGCCAGCCATACTATCATTTATTTTATTCAGATGAGGGTGACCTGTACACATTTGGTGAGATGGACGGGGGTAAGCTAGGACTGGGGGAGGACCCCGAGGAGTACGACACCCCCCAACATGTGACGGCTATCAAGGAGAGGGTCAAGTGGGTCTCATGTGGGGGGTCACACACAGTGGCTGTCACAGGTGATATGTTCTTTCATCTCATTTATCATTCTCCTTATGCAGGTCTGTATATTCTGTATTACTCCTGCATGCACGTGTGTACACGCTGTAGTCTGTCATTTTTGAAAATTGCAGGGGTGCTAACAATCGCACTCAGAACTGCGAGAAGTGCTAATCACACTTCTTAAAATAACACTCCTCGAATACATACCATACTATTTGCACCAAACTTCGACCACCATTTCGCAGCCCGATTCACCATGTTCAGTTCTACATCCGATGCAGTCACCAAGTTTCCAACGAATAAATGTCAAGAGTTAAACGCTCGCACCTGCCATAATGCATGTGTAGCAACAGTTTCTAAACTTGTTCGATTTTTGCTCTCGAGTCTGCAAACATGTGCTTCGCAATTCGCTTTAACCGTTGCTATACAGTACATTAAATATGACTGGTCTGTTTCCTGCTGTAGCCTACCAATCAGATAGATCGTTGCGTAGAGCAAGGAATGGGGCACTGCCCTATACGTCACCGGAACTTGTGCAGTCGCACAAACTGAGTTGATGTGTTACCAAGTGGCCGATTCTCGTGCCGATTTTGTTTCAGTTCATATCTGAATCTAGGAGTGCATTTATTCGCGCCCCTCTGGCCGCTTTTATGTCGCTGAGGGGCGTGGGCGCGATCGCGCTCCGTAGAAATGATGGACTGCACTGTACAGCCATTAACTGAACTGTCTGTTCAACATGTTCAAAGTAACAGCCAATGAATAGAGACGTTACAAAGTGCTTCGTTGTGTTCTGAGGCAAGCCAAGTTTATGCTGAGAATAATCTGGAGGATGATCTCTTTGATATTGGTGGGGAAATTATGTGTGGGTGTCTCTCGTTTCAAAACAATCAGATAAGTCTGACAACTGATAGCACAGGGGATGAAATGTATGACACATTGCCTGGTTTTTGATTTGTTCAAATACGGTTATTCGGAAAGGCGATGAGGTCATGAATGTGATTTGGACTGGTCTTAGTTATGGCAAACCCACTTTCTGCAATGATACAGGTTTGTCAGTCGAACCATGGCTAGAGATTATGCACAATTATTGTCCCCCGCTACTTAGTAGGGGGGGGACTTAGAAACACCGGTGTCCGTAATTCCGTAAGATTTTCTTGTCCGGACAATAACTCATGAATGATTCAACCGATCAACTTCAAACTTGGGGTGTGTCTTGACATTGGCGAGAGGACGGTTGGGATTGTTTTTCAGCAATGTGCGTAATCCAATATGGCCGCCGTCAGCCATTTTGGATTATAAGCAGTTCGATCTTAGATTTTCTTGTCCGGACAATAACTCGTGAACGATTTAACCGATCAACTTCGAACTTGGGGTGTGCCTTGACATTGGTGAGAGGGCGGTTGGGATTGTTTTTCAGCAATGTGCGTGATCAAATATGGCCGCCGTCAGCCATTTTGGATTATAAGCAGTTGGATCTTAGATTTTGTTGTCCGGACAATAACTCGTGAACAATTTAACCGATCAACTTCGAACTTGGGGTGTGCCTTGACATTGGTGAGAGGGCGGTTGGGATTGTTTTTCAGCAATGTGCGTAATCAAATATGGCCGCCGTCAGCCATTTTGGATTATAAGCAGTTGGATCTTAGATTTTGTTGTCCGGACAATAACTCGTGAACAATTTAACCGATCAACTTCAAACTTGGGGTATGCCTTGACATTGGTGAGAGGACGGTTGGGATTGTTTTTCAGCAATGTGCGTAATCTAATATGGCCGCCGTCAGCCATATTGGATTATAAGCAGTTGGATCTTGTCCAGACAATAACTCGAGAACGATTCAACCGATCTACTTCATTTGTGGGGAGTGCCTTGACATTGTTGAGAGGAGGATTGGAATTGTTTTTCAAGGACCGTGTGCTTGATCCGATATGGCCACCATCAGCCATACTGGATTTCATTGGATTTTAAGCAATTTGATCTTGTCCGGACAATAACTGGAGTACGATTCAACTGATCTACTTCAAACTTGGGGAGTGCCTTGACCTTAGTGAGAGGACAGTCATGTATTATGTTTTATGGATGTGCATAATCCAATATGGGTGCCATCCGCTGTATTAGATTATGTTAAGCTCATCAGCGATATCTTCATTTTCAAATCATACTCTTATCAATGATATGAGATATCATCGACAAAAAAAAATCGACCATAGAGGTCCATGGCCCCCGCAGCAGCAGCGCCAGTTATGGTGGATGTAATCCACCATAACTGGTGCTGCTAGCGGGGGACATGGACCTCTATGGTCGATTTTACACTTTAAAGTTGAAGGTGAAGTGATATCTACATATGATATGCATATAATATTTGATGCAGTACTCACTTCCCTCGACTCAACTGGATGATTTGAAATGAGTCACCAATTCAGCATTATCTCCTGTTCAATTTGATATGACCATTCTAAGTGTCAAAAAGACCCATAATGTTTAATAATTGCAGGATTTTTTTTTTCTTTTCATAAAAATAAAATTATTGTATAGATTGGAATAGAAGGTTGAGTCAGGGTAGAGGACACTCTCCTCCCTGTAGCTGTGACTTCATCAATCTATGAAAGTTAGGGATGACCCCACACCCTACATCTCTCTTCAACACTGTATCAATGACACGCGATGTGCCTGCAAGAGGTGATATCTAAGAGCCAGTGTGTTTTAATCTAGCCTTTGAATACTGTCATGTACATGTATTGCCCACTTGTCAGGGGATGTCCATGTTAGAGCTGTCCGTACCCAACATCTACCCTGATTGTATGCAGACCAAAGGGTTCTGGTCGTATCTTGCAGTATGTGTATTATTTCTATCATGATAACATATTGTCGTCTGAATACCAATTGTATTATCTTTACACAGACAAGGGCAGGGTGTACACATTTGGAAATGGTGCTAACGGTCAGCTGGGTCAGGGGACGTCCATGTTAGAGCTGTCTGTACCCCACATACTGAACTCTGTCGAGGGAAGAGTAGTGCTATCATCATGTGGGGAAAATCACACGGCACTTATCACAGGTATGATACCAGACATCTCAAAATTAATTTTGCTAAGGTATGAGATTTGAGTATATCCAGAAAGGATTACGAGCCCCGAGTTCCTAGGTGTCATTTCATTCACTTTTTCACGTTTTCTATTCCATACCACATCAGACCATTAACATTTCATCTTCATGAGGCCTATAATGAATACTTCCAAACCAAATGAAGGAAATTTTAGAAATTAGAGATGCTATTTTCTGCAAACTTGACAAATTTTGAATGGTTGTTGGTTATTTTATCGATAATGTTACGAAAATGCCCAGATGAGTGAGATTTGAGTATAGCTGTGTGAGAGCGTGAGACAGATGTCAAACACGTGAGTTTCACACCGTATGCATGCGAGTTGATAGGGTTGTGATAACCACACTCACTCTAAAAAGGACAGGAAAATTGAATCAAGTTGACGTTACAACTATTTCTGGTGACATCAAAAATTTTTTTTTAAAAACAACAAATATAAGCTGCCAAGAACTTTTTTTCTTCTTTTTTCTGTTGACATATACCTTGAATCATGTGCACAGAGTTGTTCCCTGGGAGTTATTTTTACTTCACAGCAAAGCAGTATGGCTGTTATTTCCCCAGCCCTATCCATCAATTGATCAGGATTGATTGTCTTCTCACTGAAACTAATTTTGATCGCACAGAAAGATATACTAAATCTCTAGATTAAAGTCGGCATATTTTGGACACCATCGGCAAAACATCGCAATCCCTCGAATACCTGTTTGCATGCAGATGCTTGTTGTCACCAATATCATTAAGAAAGGTGTTTGTGATGGGTGATTGATTGCCATTTTATGAAGATGCAGATCAACTCTTGGCTTCTGATATTGACCCAAGGGAAACAACTCACTTACAGAACTCGAGTAAATATACACCAGAAGTCCAGTATGTTTGATGATTAAGAAATTCATTATTTTGAAATGATTGGATTAAGTGAACTGTTCGAGATTAACTGACTCTACCCCAGTTATCAATTATATATGCAGCACTTTTACTGCCAAAGAAAAATAAAATAGCACCTGAAAAGAAATCTGTTTTAATATTCTTATTGCAGATCGGGGTCAGTTGTACACATTTGGAGATGGTCGACATGGCAAGCTGGCCCTAGGCATGGAGAGTTTTGCTAACCAGTTCAAACCTTGCAAAGTCAAACGTTTTGACAAGATATTAGTAGAAAAGGTATGTCATTGTCTTTGTGTTGTGAAAAGAACAGAAATGTCATGATTGTGCTATACTTATCACAATTTCATTTAATCCCAAAACCTGGAACTCTTTATATTTATTCCTCTCTGGTTTGAAAAGTTCAATATTGTACAAAGCTAGTTAGAATACATACGAGGCAGCTATATCACAAATCTCTGTACGCAGCCATGGCAATCTTGTACTCTGCCTCCTGGTGGAGCATGGACCTTTGAAGCAAGTCATTTTGTCTAACCCCTTGATGTGTATGCCTTGGCTAGTGTAGGAGGTTAGAATAAATAAAGTTTGGTTTGATTTACGAGAAGCCTATTTCTGCTGTTGGAGAGGTTACATGTTTTTGTGTAGATATGATTTAGTCTTGTTGTTGATTTAGTCAAATTTCCAAGAACGAATAGGACCACATGTATGCTCACAAAATTATCAGCATGTCACAGACCAGAATCCTTCTGCATAGTTGTCAAGTGACAAAATTGAAACATGTTTCCTGCCTTGTTAGGTGGCTTGTGGGGGGTGTCACATGCTGGCCCTGGGTCACCCCCGACTAGAGAACGGAGACGCTGACAGTGAAGATGACGATGAAGAGGAGATGGAAGTGAAGAAGTCGCCCAGAATTAACGCCATAAATAATCACGCCTCTCTAGATCTGAATGGCAGTATATCAGCACGGGACAGACGCAGACAGGTGGTGAGTGGCAATGATAGCATGTAGAACTGTTGCAGACAGCCTGGAAATCAGACCATCTGTGGATTTCCACTTTATTCCCAAACAGCCTAGGCCATCTGTAGATTGCCTGAAATTCCCAGACTGACTACAACAGAAGTATTAACTTGATTGATTTTCAAAATGTTACTTTCATAGTTGCTAAAATTTATGCTCTCTGATTATCACATAATATTCATTGAATTTGGTTTTGGGCGCTTATCTACAGCGTGTACCCCACAGAATGCCAACCGTTTTTATACGCCCGCCAAAAGGCGGACGTATTATGTGATGGCGGTTTCCGTCCGTCTGTCCGTCCGTCCGTCCGTCCGATTCTCGTGTCCGGTCTATATCTGGGACAGTTTCCTATCTACAGTTCCAATTTTTGGTGAGTGGATACCCTACGAGAAGACGATGTGTCGCGTACCAAAATGAAGGTCGAGGTCAGAGGTCAAAGGTCACTGGCATAAAAAACAGGAAATCACTGAAGTGTTCGTGTCCGGTCTATATCTGTGAATGTTTTCTATCCACAGTTGCAATTTTTTGTGAATGGATACGCTAGGTGGAGACGATGTGTCGCGTATCAAAAGTTGAGGTCGAGGTCAGAGGTCAAAGGTCACTGTTGCCTAAAATCAGGAAATCATTGATCTGGGACAGTTTTCTATCTACAGTTCTAATTTTTGGTGAGTGAATGCTCTAGGGGGGAACGATGTGTTGCATGTACCAAATGTGATCGAGGTCAGAGGTCAAAGGTCAGTTTGACTGAAAAATCAGGAAATCATTAATAATTTCTAATTTTTTGTGAGTGGATTCAATAGGGGGAAATGAAGTGTCGCATACCAAAACAATAGGTCAAGGTCAAAGGTGAAAGGTCACTGACCCCAAAATCAGGAAGTTTTTTAAAATAACTTTTTTGTGTCTGTAGATACATTCGGGGGACACGATGTGTCACCTACCAAAATGTAGGTCAAAGGTCAAGGTCACTGTGACCCCAAAATCATGAATTGTTAAAAATCATGATTTTTTGAGTCCATTGAGAAATTACGGGGAGCCGTTTTGTCATGTACCAAAATTTAGACCCAGGTCAAATAGTCAAGGTCACTGTGACCCCAGAATCAAGGTCAAAGATCAGTGTTACCTAAAAATCAGGAAATCATTAAAAAATACTAATTGTTTGTGAGTGGATTCAATAGGGGAAAGTGAAGTGTCACATTTATTTATTTATCAAAAATTAGGTCAAGGTCAAAGGTCACTGTTTTTTGTGTCAGTAGATACATTAGGGGGACATGTGTCACGTACCAAAATGTAGGTCAAGGCTGAATGTCAAGGTCACTGTGACCCCCAAAATCATGAAATTCATAAAAAATCTGATTTTTTTGAGTCCATTGATACATTGAGGGAAGACGATGTGTCGTGTACCAAAATTTAGGTCAGGTCAAAGGTCAAGGTCACTGTGACCCCAAAATCAGGAAATCATCAAAAATAACTTTTTTCCTGCCACTACATACATTAGAGGGACATGATGTGTTACATACCAAAATGTGGGTCAACGGTCAAGGTCACTGTGACCCCAAAATCAGGAAATCATTAAAAGTCACATTTTCATATGCCTGTTGAAGACGAGGTCATGTAATGCGATGTTGCGTTCTGTCCATTCATCCATTAACACTTGTTGTCCATGTGATATCTCTAGTTTCAAGGTATGATTGGTATCAAACTTTGAGTATACGTTACTCGCATGGCAAAGAGGAGCCATACATTTTGAGATCAATTTGTCAACGGTCAAGGTCACAGTCCTCCAAAACTGAATCAAGTTTAGCTGACTATCCAGATGTCCCACAGATTAGTTTCATATAAACTAGAATGAAAGTAACTCCGGAGTTACTTTCATTCTAGTTTAGCTGACTATATGTGTTAAGTTGGAATATTCAGAGTTCTCTCCCCTACATGTATATGTCATCTGTCCTGTGGAGTTGTCTCCCATGTATGAAACAGCTACATTTAGTTAAACTGTTGTAACATTTACTAATTCAATGGGGAGAGGGGTCCTTCATGAACTTCATACTTGTTTATTAACTCACGAACAAAGGTTTACTTCATCACTTTCTTCTTCCTTCATGAAAAATTCTCTCGGCTGAAAGGAATCCATTTGCCGGAAAACTACTATTTTCTTGTGTTTGACTATTGTCGATTTCAGTGTGGGATATGTGAACTCTTGGCTCTTGCTTCAAGGTCAACTAGTTACCAAGAGTTAAGCCCATTATAGTTTATCATTCAATATAAGATGTGATATATGTTACATTCTCAGAAGCACAAAGTTGTACATGTAGACCTCTCTGGATTGCTAGCTACCAATTGGAATCCTTGAAATTTGGACCAGTGTAATTCCAGATATACGGGCGTATATTGAAGCCCCTTGGGCTCTTGTTCCTGGATAGGACTAATTTTCTAATTTCAATGGAATGGGACACCTTTCCTGTCCATACAGAACATGATGCAATTCGCCTTCATTTGTGGCCTTCCTATGCCGGCTGTTACATGAAAGTTGATAAACTGAGTTTTTGCATTTGTTGGGCCATGAAAACCTCATTAGCAAGATATCACAAAAACACTCCAACATGAACCAGTTGAACCAGTTGAACCAGTTGTCTCAGTAGATTTTTTTATCTGTTTTTTTTCTTCTTCTGATTTTTATTACATTTTATGAAATGAAGTGGCTGTGTGGAGACGTGGTTATATTTCACAAGCACCAAAATGCAACTTTTAATGGCAACATGTAATTCTTGCCAGATGGAATTAAAAATTACAAAAATGTCTGTCTTTTCAGAGCCCGATGCCATCATTCAACAGAACTCTTCCTGCCTTGTCAACTATGAAAGGTGTACCTGCCCTTAACTCCACGTTACCTGCTGTACGGCGGACAGAGGATCAGCCTGTTGACCCTCTCAGCCGCTCTCTAATTCCCAAAATACACATCTCCAAGGAAAACGGTTAGAAAAACTTGTCTTTTTGATACCAATTTATTTGCTCCATGTGAATGTAGTTGGGGATCTTGGTTCATCATACAACATACACCCACAGGGGCTTGTCATTGATCAGTTACCGAGTGTTGAAAGGAATAGGACACTAAACCCATGTGGTTTAAGGGTGTGAAAAAGAATAAGAACCAAACTTCGTGGTAGAACTGAAATAGTGTTGGAAGCGACATTAAATCATATTCACTCACTCACTCTTACTCCATAATAAGAAAGGGCGCCGCACTGCAGACCACTGTTTTCCCGCTAACCCCCCCCCCCCCCGCCCAACAACAACCAAAACAGCATCTCACAGATTCAATAAAACTTTATCCGTCCTAATTTATTACCTCAACGTGTTCTCCGAACTTCAATTAATTAGTTGGAACGTAATAACTCGCCATTCTGTTCCTTTTAGTTGTGTAAATCCATCAATCAAAACAACCGAATTCCTGCCCCTTTCAATGCTTGTGTCAAAGAGCTGAGAATGGTAGTCGAGCACACATGAACCGTCGATACGGGCTGTATTTGTTCATGTGATTTCATTGACTGAAATTACTGCTTGGACATTTTCTCGAACGAAATTATAGTCTCTCAAATTCCATGTGGTACTTTCGGCCATTGAAATCGCGCAAACAAATTCAGCCCATATAGACGGGTCACGTGCTAGTGACATGCACTCGAATGCCATTCCCAGTTCTTTGACACAAGCATTGAAAGGGGTGGAAGTTGAACTTTTTTGATTGATGGATTTACGCATTTAGTTATTATGTTTCAATTAATGAATTGAAGTTTGGAGTTGAGGTAAGAAATTAGGAGGGATGAAGTTTTATTTAAATTGTGAGTTGCCGTTTTTGGTGGAGTTTGACAGGAAAAATGTAGTCCCCAGTGCGACCCCTTGTTATTAGGAGTAGAAGGAGAGTATATATGAATATTAATATCATAATTAATAACTAATGACAAGCACCTGTGCATACAGCAATAAATTTTCTACATCTCTTCACATCCACCCGTCTAAAATTTTCAGTCCATTACTGTGAGTTTTTCGCCTTATTTTTATTTTGAAGGTTAAGCATGCATTTTGCCTGTTTAAGCAAATTTTTTTTTTTTCACTATATTTGAACTTTCATCAAACACAAAAGCTATGAACACCACTGAGTATGTTCATAGTTCATTAAGAACATAGCATTCACATAATGCCAGGCATCCTGCTTCTGTACAATGTGAAGTGTATATAACCATGAAATTGTTAACTACTTTTCACTGTACCAGTGGGGCTGGGTACAGAGTTATACTCAGCCATATATTTCATTTGGCAACATTTTGACATGTTCTTTCCGGTGTTACTGTATCTGCAGGGTTAAAGAGACAACAGAAGACAGAATCCCTCGAATCTGACGAGGACGAGGACGATGAAGAGGACAGACATCCTGTAGAGGAGATTGTTAAGGTGAACAAGAGTTGTCTGTCCTTGCATCTCGAGGAAATTCTTGCCTATTTACAAGTGTACAATATGTATGATGGTCTGAACTTCTTTTATGATAACATGCTTTTGAATTCAACTTGTCAAAGCCCTGAGCTTCATCCTCTCAAAACTAAGCATGACCCCATTCCATGCAGGGGTTTTTCTATCACAAAAGGAAAAAAAACGGTGCATCAGTTAACATTCTTTAAATAGTGCTCTTGTTGCTGAGATATTAATGTTTAAATTGTTATCATTGCATTTTATCCAATTCTCCGACGAAGTAGGCTACCATCTGCAAATTGTCCAGTATTCAGTCAGTAAGTCCATCCGAATCCTTTTGTCAACAAAATAAGGAGAACCATTGACATTAGAACCTTCATTTTTTGCATGAAGGTGCATTAGGGGGCCGTTACCAGCAAGTTCTGAGCTGACCTACGTTTGGTGATAGATTTCTGGTGATTCTGACTTGGGCAGTGCCCATCTTAATATAGCAGCCCTCACAATTAGGAAAATTCTCCACGGCAAAAAAATTGCTGAGGAGAAATCAATTGCCACGGCAAAAAAGGGCTTCACCACGGCATTTTTTTTTGCAGTAGATCTAGTTTTGACTACGATAATTAAATGACTTGCCCAGGATGTTTTCTGGAATTCACAGATTTTCCACTACAATTGGATGCATTCATTTTTGTCATATCAGAAGTTCATAAAATACAGATGAACTTCTGGTCATATGTACTGACCATTGAGCAAAAATTGAAGTTTTTTGTTTGGGGTAACATAACCTTGCTACAAACCATGCGTTGGTAGGTCAATTTTTAGTTTTATTATTTTAATTTTAGTTCTCAATTGAACTTTTTCATGATCACATACCTGGTGACATTATTGCTTCATGGGAGTAGAGACATGAGATGTGCGAAACAGAGAAAATATTACCATTTGTGTGGATTTGAGTTTTCCTGGTTAACAGATATAACTTCAATATAAGATAGTTTCAGAAATACCCTATATTTCTTAGATGAATTTAAAAAAAAGGTAAAATAAAAAAATCCCTAAAGTTATAGGTGGGGGCCTGTAGGGTTAATCAAACAAACAATATTTTAAGTTTTGCCTTGGCTTCTTTGCAAACAAGAATGAATAAAAACTCTGATTTTCCTAACTCCTTCTGGTAAAGTTTTTGTATTCCGCCTCCAGAATGTTCAGCACATCCAACGACAGCTTAATATTATTGCCGCTTCTTGGTGTGCCGCGAACTTGTCCATATAGTCGGCCGGAGGCATTCCAGTTTTTTATTACCTCAGGTTCCAGCTATCCATTTATCCGATACGGCGATAGTGACAAAGCCACGTGATCGTAACATGTTGGCCGATCTTGCACGCCTCAAAAAGTAAAGAAAATTTCTAGCGCAGTTTTCCACCATTGTCCGCCAGTTCAGGCTTTATGCACGACAACCTCAAATTTCACCATTTCGTCAGCATCGTCATGCTCTCGTACGATGCCATGGCAACATCACTGTCAAAACTTTTAAATACCGCTGTGCAGGAGAATGGTAATTGTAGGGGCTTACGTGGAGTACGGTAACCCCAAATGTCGGGCAAATTATATTCCGGGTAATGTATGAAAACATGGAGTATATAAGATATTTAGTGCCAGCTGTAATTAATTAATTTAAGATTGCTACTCAGTTCACTATTTCAGGTTGCCGTGCCATTCATAATACAATAATACATAATCCTAACTGTCATGACTGTACGTGAATTCCCCTTCAACGTAACCCTCACGTATTCCCTAGAGCACTCTCCTCATATGCGGTCGCCTGTGCTATTGTGACAGCGAAGAAACGCCAGTGGAGAAATGCCCTGCATGCTGGAGAGTGACAGACATCCAATTGAAGATCTGTGCTTTCTAGATCGGGAATGATCGGCTGTCTGTCAGTTCTTGGAAAAGTGCATTTTGCCGACCGATGTCTCCAAATTATGCAATCAAACAACCACAGCACCAGTAGCTGTCTCGTTTATTAAAACCAAATTTATTAGCAAGAAAAGCCAGTTCAAGGAGACGTATTTTACCATCGACCGTATGTTGTTTACTGACAACAACAACAACATCACTTTACGACCCACGGCAAAAAAACTGCCGACGCGAAGTGATTTTACCCCAGCATTTACCACGGCAATTGCTGTTTGCCGTGGCTAATTGCGAGGGCTGTATAGGCAGGATTTCAACTGGGGGTGGGAATTTCCAAGAGTTCAGTTCTGAAAAATTGAGTCACCGATATTTTGTTGAAGGGTTGTTCTACTCCGCCAAGATGAAGACAAAGACAAGCACTTAAATTGAAATAACTTCATACATATCAATGTCACAAACATTATATTTGCACAGTTGGAATCCCAGAAAAATAAGCTTTCAAATAATACATAGATGCGTGAAGATCATGTTCCTAGTTGTGAAATCCACTCAGAGCTGTTCCAGAATATAAAGATGTATTGAGGGTCAGATGCAAGGGTTTTTTTTCCGACCCCTCACCCACAGAAATGAATTTCGTTCGCGACCGAGTACTCATATAAATGAATTTATAGCAATTATGACCAGCCATAGAAATGATTTCCAGACCAAATAAATATAGAAACCCCATCTGCCTACATATTTTCAGAAACCAACACTGCTTTTTTATCAGGAATCAAACATTGCTCTTGGCTAAACAAAAATAGATTTTCCAATTCAGATTGCTCAAGTGTTTTTTTGTTTTCATCTCCATACAGAGTTGTCTCCCTTTGCGAGTTTTAAAAAGTATGATCAATTGGAACACATCAAACTTTATAACGTAATCTTCATATATGTACCCGATGTCAATTATTATCAATTGATGTTCAATAGAGAATTGTATCAGAATTACCTGAAAGCAATTGAAGTCTATTTCAGAGATAAATAAAAAATAACATTGTTATAACCATCGCGTTCCGTTCCGTATTTTAATGGTACAATATGTTGTCTGACTTTTTGCAAAATGCACAAACTGTGAATGTTCGAGCGCAGATCAGACAGGAGTTGTGTCTTTTACGCGAAAATGAGTTTAGAGGAATGTCTTTCACCGAAAGATCACGGCAGTTGATCAAAGAAATAAATATTTACGATAGGATTACTTAATTGGAGATACAGTTTCGCCCTTTAGTTTCCTTACAGGAACAGCCCTCAGGTGGTTCGCAAGCTTTTGAGACTAGGAATAAGTGTATCATGAGCAGATTCAAACTCCGATTATATGCAGTAATCACTCTAATAATTCTATCACGGGATGCAAAATTTCTTACCATAAAATCTGGGGGTGATCAAATTTATTAGAACATAAAATTGAAGAAGCAGTTCAAAATCATGCATATAGTCATTATTTCTTCGTAATTTCAATGATTTTAGAGGATGATCAGATTTATTAGAACCACCAATTGAATATTGTCCGTAAAATTGGGAGTGATTGAATATAGATAGGGGGATTGAATTATTAGAGGGATTACCATACACTGAATTCACAGCGCCAAAAATACCTTGTTAATCTTTTGGTCAGATGGGGTCACCGGAGATCACCAGTACATTCTTTCAATTTGTGTAAAGAGAAAGTGATACTTGATTTTATATCCATATGTTGTGATAAACAGTTGTAAAGTTTCTCTCCGCATGTTTACAGAAGCAAGCACGAGTAGACATCCACAGTGCTCCCAAAGCTGTTCCACGGCCAGTACCGAGGAAGAAGATAGAACACAAGGTGAGAAGAGCGTAGCGTAACTCGGATTTACTCTTTGTAGGAG
>JAVTVY010026141.1:0-11572 GCA_036873755.1 Hanleya hanleyi | reverse complement strand
TCTTGCCCGTTACTGCGTTAGATGTATTCTCGGCTGCTCTTGTCCAATCAGAAGTCGCCGTTTCAGAAACTTTCATCTTGCTCGGTGTGACCTAATCGTCGTCGTGCAGGCCTGGATATTGTTCGGGCAGCATGTCCTGAAAGAGTTGTTTGCGCATCCTGATCGCATTTTCCAGGGCCTCAGTGGGTGGTAGCCCCATATCCTCTTCCAAGTGACGCTTGGTCTGCATGATGGACCTGTGCGTGGGGTCGCCTTCATTTCAAGGTATACTGTTCATAGATCGCCATGGCTGTTTTCCTGATGCAGGGGCGCATTTGGGTGTACGCCTGTTATCCTGTCCGGCGTCCTCGATTGCTGCAGCATGAGTATTGATAGCTGCTGTCACAATATGATCCCAGAAGGAAGGTTCTGCCTCACTTTCCTGGTATGTAGGCTGACTATCTGAGGTCAAGCTCTCCGTATCAGTATATAGACTCTCAGCAATCTCACTTTCCTGGGATGTAGGCTGACTATCTGAGGGCAAGCTCTCCTTATCAGTAGATAGACTCTCATCAATTTCTGTATCGGCTTCTTGTGTCTCGGAGTCTTCAATCTCATGTATATTTTTCTCGTGTCGCATCATATCGTAACGTCTGGTGAACGTGCGTTGGCACTCAGAGCAAGTATAAGCCATATTGATGGTTGAACGTCGACTGTGCGTGTTTTGGCAATACACTTGCTTTTATAGACAGTAACGCCCGTCAACGTTTAGCTTAACGCTTCAACGCCCTGGTGAACTAGCTCAGAAGCCCTGATTTTCATGGAATTGCCACCAATACATCAAAATGCAGTGACGCCCGTCAACGCCCGTCGTTACGCCTTAACGCCCGTCTCAACGCCCGTCAACACCCGTCGTTACGCCTTAACGCCCGTCTCAATACCTTAACGCCCTATCTTTACGCCTTAACGCCCGTCTCAGCGCCTTAACGAGCGATAAAGGGCTTTTGGAGGCCGATTAACCTTTGAACTCTGAGTGCACTTTCGGTCACGTGACCGGAAGTGACCTTTGACCAGGTGACCGGAAGTGACCAACCCGGATGTACCCGGATGTAAAAGTCCCCGGATGTAAAAGTGCCCGGATGTTCAATTCAGTTCACCCACTGGAAAACCTCCTCTCTCCTCGTGCAAAGATCACACTCGGCCAAGGGTACACCTTCATGGCAGGTCAGGCATCGCTGGCGATGATAGCGGAGATCTCCGGGCTCTTCCCTAGTTGAGCTGTAACCCACACTGAAGAAATCATCTATCATTTCCATAGTTATGGGCGGATATCTTTTGGTAACTCGTTTGGGGAGTCGAGCGGGAACCGGCACCTTTTCGTCAATCTTCAACGATTGCTCGTCTGCCTTGGAATTGGCTGGCTTTTCCATTTGATCGGGTCCGGTACAGGTTGTGAGAAATGTACATCTAACATGCGTGTTTCCGTATTTATAGTTCGAGGGGAGGTGACCGTCCTAGCGACCAATCAGAAGCCATCATTTCAGAAAATAATCTTCGTTCAGTGTAACCTAAACGTCTTCGGGCAATCCATCATACTGAAGCTCGAAGCTCTTACTTCTCTCATTCAACACTGGGATCAATCTCCATCGGCTCTTCAATTCGCGTCGGCGAATCGACCTCCATGGATTTTTCCATTCTCAGATGCATTCCCATAGAAACTGACACCACCACCACCATACCTGATGCACCCTGTACCCTGCCACCACCACCACCACATACACCACCACCACCACTACCACCACCGGGCACACATACCTGGTGCACCCTGTACCCTACCGGCTATAGGGTACACCAGGGTGTGGGTGCACCAAAATTGTTGCTTTCTATACTACTCCTAAATGTAAGATGAGGACCCGGATGTAAAACTGATACCCCACACGGTCCATTTGACCAGGTATGGGCCCACTCAACAAACCTCCACGAATCCACAGAATGCCTGCTTTCTATACTACGGCCAGCGCAAAATCATGAAAACGGACGATACATTAGTCCAGTCGGTTCGCACTCACAAACAAAATTACCACCCCCCATACCCCATACAGGCATTTTCCCGTATATTGTATAATACAAGCCCCTATTGTAGAGGTAAAGTCCGTGTTCCGCTTTTTATATTTTCGGGGACAAATCCGCATTTTACATGCACCCACCCATGCACCCACACTTCGATAGGCCCGGGACCGATATTAGCCCTTTTGGACAAGGTTGATATGGGGTTTCCTCTATTGTAGTGGTAAAGTCCGTGTTCCGCTTTTTATATTTTCGGGACAAATCCTCATTTTACATGCACCCACCCACGACTTGATAGGCAGACCCCGATAAGCCCGGGGACCGATATTAGCCCTTTTGGACAAGGTTGATAGGGGTTTTCCTCTATTGTAGGGGTAAAGTCCGTGTTCCGCTTTTTATATTTTCGGGACAAATCCTAAATTTACATGCACCCACCCCCCACCCTATCTCTCTCAGCAGGCCCCGATAAGCCAGGGCCCGATATTAGCCCTTTGCGATAGGGTTGATAAGAGTTTTCCCCTATTGTAGGGTAAAGTCCGTGTTCCGCTTTTTATATTTTCGGGACAAATCCTAAATTTACATACACCCACTCCCCCACCCTACCTCTCTCACCCCGATAAGCCCGGGGACCGATATTAGCCCTTTGGAATAGAGTCGATAGGAGTATATTCTAGGGTAAAGTCCGTGTTCCGTATTTTATATCTGAAGAAATGTTACATGCACCCACTCTGCCTTTAGAGGGCAGCACCATCGATGCCAAAGGGGAATCCCCTTTTTGTTTGTTTATTTTTTGCGGAGATATACTATTGTCTCTTCGGTCACCTCCGTGTCTTTTCGGTGACGTCCGTGACTCTTCGGGTACCTCCGTGTCTCTTCGGTAACCTCCGTGACATCTTCGGGCACCTCCGTGACATCTTTGGGCACCTCCGTGTCTCTTCGGGCATCTCCGTAACTACCCGGCTGTTCCCGTGTAAACCCCGATGTACCCGGAACACACAGCTAAAGGACCCGGATATAAGTGCCCGGATGTAAACCACGGATGAACAGGTCAGTACACGCATTCCTATCATTCAATATGACCTTGACCTATCACCTGATCTCCCGTTATTCCCCAAATACAAGTCAGTACAGGCATTCCATCAATGGCAATATAGATTTAATATGCATTCCTAGTACCCGTCCTCTGCATGGCAGAACTGCGCAACCCAGAACAAGTCTGGACATGCCTTGTTCTCGGGGAGCCAGGTGTTCGGCACGTGAGCTCACTCACGCAGACGCCAGACCAGGTGTTCACCGCAACATTGTAGCGAACGTGCAACATTGTTGCAATTCGGAGAGCCAGGTGTTCGGCACGTGACAACCCCAAGCGGACGACAGCGAAATTCTGGCGGGAAAACCCCCACAGACAGGTCAGTACATGGCCTATCATGTTCCCACGGACCTCACCGAAAAGACACGGGCGTACCCTTCGCACCTCACCGAAAAAACACGAAGGTGAACGACATTGTAGGGGAAAACCCCACAGACAGGTCAGTACATGTCCTATCAGGTTCACAGGTCACGCCCGATTCACCCAGACCGGAAGTGACGTCATACCTCACGTGATGGAAAAACCCCAGCCCTAACATGTCTAAACATGATCCAAGGTCAAAGACAGGATGAAAGGATACAGGTCAACTCAAGTGCACTCATTGACCTTTGACCTCTGTCACGTGATATGCAAATTTCTGAGGTCAAAGGTCAATACGCGGGTTAATGCGCACTATATACTACTCATGCCATTATGATTAACCAACTTTGCTACCGAATTTTAGCTATTGATAACACATATTTCCTACCTGTGTGTTTGCAACATTCTATAATAAAGACGCTACGCGATGGAGGAGGACGTCATAGCTCAGAAAGGACTGAACTATTGTTGCGAGAATGGTGTTGGTAAATAAATTACCTGAAACATCCATGAGTATATCAGTTATGTGTGAAACATATGTGAGGGTGGACGAATTGTTCGACCAGGTAAATCTACCCTACCACAGTGAACTGCACGTACCAACTGGTCTCTTCATAATTTACTTCATAAGCTTTCGTCGACAAAAACATTCTTGACCAAACCATCTGTCAAGTGTGCTATGCTACCACCACAATACTGCGAAATAGTCACCTGTTGAGGTTTCAACCTGAAACACGTCAGTAGTAGATGAAGTGCAAATTGAGGCCCATTTAAGGGCGATAACTCTGTTTAAACAATTCCTGGTTATCTCCCCTGATTCGCACATTTCTTCCCCTGAGTAGGCCTCAATTTCCCCGTTTACTACTTATCAAATCGACGTCACTATGACGGCACATTCGGTCACGTGACATCCGGGTCACAGGCCACATCCGGGTCAAAAGGTCAAAGGTCACTCCCGGTCACGTGAAGGCCCAGTTCAGGTTAGGACATGTTAGGTCCATTCTGGCGCAGTGGACAATGTTATTCCCAATGGGAAACCCACTCATGGACATTTGCGGTATATGGTGTGACCCCTTGGTTTCTTCATCTCGAGCGGTAGAACACGATGGGAGGGGTCTCGAGGCCAAGCGTTGAATTTTTTTGAAAAAGTTACTGTGCGCATGCGCAATGGGTAAGTAGCGCTGGGGTGGACGTTATGGGGACTAAGTGGACCCTTATTGGTAGAAAAAGTGTATTTGAATGAACGTTTTGGGGTCGAAGTGGACCAATTGTGGTCCGATTGGACCGTATGCGGTGTCATCGTGAAGTTCTCGTGAAGTAGCATCCGAACGGACTAGTGTGTCGTCCGTTTTCAACATTCTGCGCATGCGCAGGCAGGGAATTGTGGGGAAAAGGCACTGGAAGCGATGTCTGGGGGTCGAGATGGACCCATAATCATCCGAATGGGTCGGGGAGGGTATCAGTTTGAAGCTGTCATGGGGGAGCATTCGACTGGATGGTGTGGGCTGAAAGTAAGGCTATGGCGCGCATGCGCAGATACAAAGGTCCTTGGAATGGACGTTTTGGGTTCGAGGTGGACCACTATTGGTCGGATTGGGTCGTGCGGGGTGTAGCACTATATATGACTCATTATGTCCATCATGACCAGCGCTAGTCAGGATGGTCGAGTGATCTAAGGCGCCAGGCTTAAGTGCTGGTCCCCATATGAGGGGACGTGGGTTCGGATCCCACTCCTGACAAGCACCTTTTTCGTTATACTTCACAGTGTTGTAAAAACATTGTACAAATATAGCACTATACGTGAATCATTATAACCACGATAACCAACGTTTGTCAGTGTGGTGGTGGTAGTAGTGGTGTGTGGTGGTGGTGTGTGTGGTGGTGGTGGTGGTGTGGTGGTGGTGGTGTGATGTGTTTGTGGTGGTGTGGGTGGTGGTGTGTGTTTGGTGGTGGTGGTGGTGGAGGTGGTGGTGTCTGTACCTATAGAGATTAACTCCTGTCCCTCATTAGTCCATATGTAATGGTCGACTAATCAACATGTCGTGTACGTGTACTTTCTGTCCGAGAACTTTCTCTCGTCGCGATAGTATGCTTAGACACATTCAATGCAAACACAACCAAGAGACCCCACTGAGTCCACCAGATATGGGTGCATCAAGTGGAGTAGGGCATCCCTAAACGATGGCGGTGAGCGGCACTACGGGATGTGGAAAGACGTCCTGGATGATGGAGTTCTTAGAGGAAGGACCCCTCAGCTGCAGGTGTTTCAAGCCGCGACAAGTCGTCCGTACGGCTAACTGTTCGTAGACCTAAACGCTCATACCCCCAAAGATCGCCGATTGACGACCTACCTGTTACCCGGCGAGAGGTCACCACAACGTTATATACCTCTACACCATCCAGCGAGTCAAAATCTGGCAGCGCCCGTTCAGCGGCAGCAACCCACCCCCTTCATACCATCAGTCCCGGAATATCACCCAACCGTGAAGGATCAACCCAAACCCGTACAAGGGAATGAACACAACGTGAACTCGAGGCTGTGGAAGGATTTGTTCAAAGAAAGTATGGATGCCGAGATGGGCGAGACGTTGGGGGCCACAGAAAACAAGTTTTCACCACAAAGAGTATTCAAAAGAGGAAGCCGCAATTTTAGCCAATAACACATTGGCACCCAGACTACGACGGGCTTTACGTCAGCATTTTCCCAACCTCGTGACCCGTATGAAATTGCTGGACAAGGACCCAGCCCATACGGAAGTCGTATACATATGACCTCTGTGTCGACTCCAGCTAGGAAGCTGGGCCGTCATGTGACCGGAAGTGACCTTTGACCCGGATGTGACCTGTGACCCGGTTGTCGCGTGACCGGATGTGACGTCATAGTGACGTCAATTTGGTAAGTAGTAAAAGGGCTAATTGGGTCCGATTTAGGGGCAAAAATGTGCGAATCACAGGAGATAACCAGGAATTGTTCAAACAGAGTTATCGCCCATAAAGCAGGCCCAATTTGCTCTTAAAATACTGCTCACGTCTCGGGAAAGCATGGCAGCATGCCCAGCAGGAAATGATCGCTTCGTCATAAATGTCATCACGATAAAAAATCTAAAATTATCGTGTCTTGTTTGGCCTGTCATAAAATCATCCACTATTTTTCAGATTTCTTACACTGGGATCAAAGTATCTATGAACTCCTAAATTCATGAGTATACCTTTCACAAACCCTATACCGGGTAATCTCAGAATCATATCCTCGAACACGGACTTCCATTTGCCATAGCAGTAGATACTTCTCTAGAGAAATGGGCTCTAATATCGCGGCTTCTAAATGATGCATCTATTCACTTAATCATCCCGCTTCCACAAGGGCCAGCCACTTTCAGTGTAAATGGGTAGCAAGAGACTTTCTCAGTGCCTGGTATATGTGACTTTCTATCTAAATCGAATTCAGATCCAATTCCTATGTGTTTGAGAGTACTAGCCCAAATGATGCCTGTCCCGGTCAGAGCCAGATCACGAACAAGAGTGTTGAGAGGACTCAATATAAAAGAATGGGTGAGTGAGTAGGATTTAACGTCGTTTTCAACATTGTTTCAGTCATATCACGACGGTGCCTACATGTGCCAGAACACGAGAGTGTCCACAGTTCCTATTATTCTGGACACTGATCAGCCCAGTCAGTACAGCACCCGGTCACCCATCCAAGTATTGACCGAGCTCAACGCTGCTTAACTTCGGTGATCTGACGAGAACCGGTGTGCCCAACGTGATGCACCGTACCCAATATAAAAGAATATACTCTTCAGATGATGAGGGTGATTCTGAAGAAAGCAATCATACTGGAGAGATAGACCAACCTACTAATATGCGGCAGCGTATCAGATATGTCTGCAGAGGGTTGTCTGGTGGTCCTACAAAGAAATAATATAGCGGTTATATTGACGAGAAAAAACAAAAAAGTATTTCAACCATGGCTATATGACGAAGAAGAATCGGGTGAAATTGCGAAAAAGGAATACATTCCAGCAATGGAAAAAAGACTACGTCAATAGTTTTACAATCATGTAATTCAATGTCATAATATGGTTTAGGATTATATCCATAGCGAAATTGTGAAGATGGCCAGTCGACTATGGAAAAGCTATCAAACGGAGTACAGAGAAATGACTTACTCAGTAAATTAACAACTTAAGAATATCTGTCAGATAGTGATGATTCGGAAACATGAGTTAAATTATTGTAAATAAAAGTAATTTGTGAATATTCAAAATAATTTTACATGTATATATTATGTACGAACAAAAATATATTCATTATGAATAGATTCTACGCTTGTCGAAGGCTTTTAATCTCGGGAAGTCTTGTAGTTTTGAATCGGGACCATTGTTTGCTACATTTTTCAGGTGGGTCTGGCTAACAAGATGAAAATGAAATTTCTCAAAACATGTAGTATGACATACTCATGATACTGTGATACAATTTATTTAGTAGTTAAAATTAACCATGGTAAAGTTTTTCTAACGATTTTCAATCTTATATCACGGGCATTGATCGCACTTTGACTCCAGTGCCAGAGATAACATCGCATAATGCGCATTGGTACGCTTGTGATTATGTCAAACGCTGTTTTAGAGATTTCTGCACTGTGGCTGTGACTGTATGGCGGGTAGGCGCCGTGGGAATGGGGCCAATACATTCTTTGTTCTTTGTTCTCCGTTAATAATCATTTCCATCATGTGGGGAAGGGTTTGTCTGATTTGATTATAAATATTCTAATTTTGATTCTGACAGCTTGTGTATGTGACGTCACGAACACCTGCATGAGTGTGCAGTTGGTGAATATTTAAGAGAAAAATCGGTACCACCTATTTCAAAAGAAGCACCAAACAGAATAAATGTCAAGATAGAATATATATGAGAATTTAAAAACATCTTGGTGTTTTTTCTGAAATATGTCAAAAGAAAAATGTATGCATTATGGCAAGCGTACAGTCACTTGATTGGTTGATTCTCTACTGACCGGTACATGAAAAGGGCAAAATGGTTAACCATCGGGGTCTGACTTCCTAAAATGGACGGTGTTATTTTTGAAACGATGTTTCATTAATATATTTATGTCAACGGGAGAGCTGATCTCAGCCATGCCGAAGATAACACGAAGGTATGCACTGTAAATAGCTTGCCTGATATGATGGGGGGGGCAGGGGCTGAATTGGCCTCTCAATAATTTGAGCAGAAAATATAAATAAATAAATACTAGACTAGTGCTTTGAGGTATTTGCGGGGAGAAATACAAATTTGATACATGTATAACGTAATCCTGCTATCAGAATGCACCAGAAATCAGCGTTTTGCCTATGTAAATACGACAAATTTCTATAAAGGCCATCTGCATTTAGTTCTTCAAACTAATAAATGATGGCTGAACCGCTATCGTTTTACATGTAGTTCTGAAAAATGGACAGGCCAATGCAATCCAAAAGACACAGTCGGGACGGAGTTCTGGATCGAACAACTTTCGATCAAAACAAGTCGAAAATACACATATTCTGTCAAAATGCACCAGAGAGCACAATTTACATCTAGATTTAAAACACTATCCCGGACCCATTAATGTATGGAAGACGGATGCGGCCATCGCAATGGCGTATTGTCGCCCTCTGAATCGGAGAAAACTTAAGCTTACTATACAAGGCGCCAATGGCCGACAGAAGACACCAAAATGCGCCATTGCGACAATACGCCAAAGCTACCGTTATCGTGTTGTCGTGTTGGCGCATTTTTAAAAGGCGACAACACGACACCACGACAACACGACAACGGTACCTCCATAGTGGACTGCAACAACATGCATGTTAGTTTATCCGTGTTTGGCCCATCACCTTTCCCATTTGAGTTACATTTGACAAAATAATTCCTATTTTCGTACGCATCCAATGTTATCCATGCAGCATGCTACAGCTTGGGTAACTATTTTACTTAAGTGAATATGAATTAAATGCCTATCTCAATATATAGCGTATAGCATGAGAGGTATATGGGCGGGGTAGCTGCGAAATGTAGCCCTCTGCTATTTTCGATGGCTATTATAAGACATGTAAAGATTATTTATGTTATTCGTTAATGTCGCGGGTTTCATTTTAATATTGCGAGGTCCGTGTTAATATTGTGAGTTAGATGTTACTATCGCAGGGTCCGTGTTAATATCGCGGGTTTTGTGTTAATACACGCTGTGAGATGACATCCACAAATAACATCAATACTAGTTTAACAACTTTATAATGAATTAATAGGCATAAACGTACATATTTAAAACTAATGAAATCCCTGGTTTCTTTACCAGCATAATCACTGAAGCATGCGAGAAAATAATAATGAATGAATAATCGAAGATCAAACGCCCCCTTTAGATTGCATTTGATATGGACACAAATAAAGCCTTCTGTTCCACCAGAGTGTGCGGGAAATAATATATGCAAATCACTTCACATTGACAACGCCTTGAAGAATTTAATAAGTTAATGTTTATATACAGCTCAAACAATGGACTGACAAACATTTTGAGTGTTTGTAGCGATAAATAGCGAACATAGTGGGGCATTTGAAAAATGTTGCTCCCCAGTAGTACATCGTTTTACTAGTATATCTTCTCAAGAAGATATACTTTCTTACAAACAAGTATACAAGACTTTAGGTTTATCATACTGATGTTAACTATAATATAATTATATTCCTACATTGTGAAACAGCCTGCCAGAAAATACTAGCTCGGGTGAGAATCGAACTCACGACTTAGGGGATACCGTCCCACTATACTTTACCAATAGTGATGTTGTTAGTAGAACTAACTTACTAAGACTGCAGGACCAACATACTGAACGCAGACAGTGGGACTATCATATGATACACAGACCATAGATCTATCATACCAATAGAGACTGTATGTCTACCATTTTCACGCAGGCATAGTAGCATATCATAATGTCACAGTTTGTAGAACTATCATACTAACACAGACTGTATGACTATCACACTAACACAGACTGTAGAACTATCATACAAACTCAGACTATGGAACTATCATGCTAACATAGACTGCAGAACCATCATACTAATTCAGACTGTATGACTATCATACTAGCACAGACTGTAGAACCATCATACTAACACAGAATGTAGAACTACCATACTAACACAGACTGTATAACTACCATACTAACACAGACTGTATAACTATAATACTAACTCAGACTGTATGTATTATCATACTAACACAGACAGCATGACTACTATCATACTAACTCAGACTGTATGGCTATCATACTAACACAGACAGTACGACTACTATCATACTAACACAGAATGTAGAACTACCATACTAAGTCAGATTGTATGTCTATCATATTAACCCAGACTCTATGGCTATCATACTAACACAGACTCTATGACTATCATACTAACTCAGACTGTATAACTATCATACTAACACAGACTGTATAACTATCATACTAACACAGACTATATGACTATCATACTAACACAGAATGGAAAACTATCATACTAACACAGACTGTATGACTATCATACTAACACAGACTATATGACTATCATACTAACACAGAATGGAAAACTATCATACTAACACAGACTTTATGACTATCACACTAACACAGACTGTAGAACTATCATACAAACTCAGACTATGGAACTATCATGCTAACATAGACTGCAGAACCATCATACTAATTCAGACTGTATGACTATCATACTAGCACAGACTGTAGAACTATCATACTAACACAGAATGTAGAACTACCATACTAACACCGACTGTATAACTACCATACTAGCACAGACTGTAGAACTACCACACTAACACCGACTGTATAACTACCATACTAGCACAGACTGTATAACTATCATACTAACACAGACTGTATGACTATCATACTAACACAGAATGGAGAACTATCATACTAACACAGACTGTATGACTATCATACTAACACAGACTGTATGACTATCATACTAACACAGAATGGAGAACTATCATACTAACACAGACTGTATGACTATCAC
>JAVTVY010026140.1:0-10229 GCA_036873755.1 Hanleya hanleyi | reverse complement strand
GTTATTGTCCGGACAAGATCCAACTGCTTATAATCCAATATGGCTGACGGCGGCCATAGTAGATTAGGCACATTGCTGAAAAACAATCCCAACCGTCCTCTCACCGATGTCAAGGCACACCCCAAGTTTGAAGTTGATCGGTTAAATCGTTCACGAGTTATTGTCCGGACAAGAAAATCTAAGATCCAACTGCTTATAATCCAAAATGGCTGACGGGGGCCATATTGGATTATGCACATTGCTGAAAAACAATCCCAACCGTCCTCTCGCCAATGTCAAGGCACACCCCAAGTTTGAAGTTGATCGGTTAAATCGTTCACGAGTTATTGTCCGGACAAGAAAATCTTACGGAATTCCGGAACTACGGAATTCCGGACACCGGTGTTTCTAAGTCCCCCCCCCTACTAATTAGCGGGGGACAATAACCATCTTCACAAGTCCAGGTAAATCCTAAATGCTCGCAGATATTTTTGGTGAATCGATTGAGTTCTTGAGTCGATGCCTCTATTATACAATCTTGTACATTTCATCCCATGCACTTGTTTTGAATTAGCATGTCCGTATCCCAAGCCTGCGGTTTTTACTTCGACTTCCCATGTCCCTTTTTCATACCGACATCAAAGCACTTTGGACCGCGATGATATACAAACCTGTCACATCTCATACATGTACTGAGTTTCACATATACGTCCTGGTACTGTATACTTGACACCCCCTCATCGCAAAGTGAGATGGGCAAAAGCATGACCTTGACCTGCTGAAGGCTATGGGTTTGAAACGTGGGCATCGGTCCCAGATCTAAAATCAGCAACATGTCAGATGGGGAGCATTTTTTAAGATCTGGTTTTAATCAGATTGGAGGAAGAATCCTAGCTAATGTCAGTGTCGGCTTAAACTGCATCTATATGCAGCATTTTAAAATGAAACTTCCCTAACTAGAATCATTCACAGAGTGGAAGCAATTTCCCCTAGAGACCAGATTGGTTTCAAGTCAGTTTAACCCTTTCAAGAAGTTGTTTTGGATTAAACTCTATTTTTGTTGATAAACAAGAAGTAAAAATGCAATGGAAAACACATGTACTGGGATACCAGTGAAGAAAAAAGAAGTTGATTTTGACCATGGTTTTTTCTGAAAAATGTAGGCAACCGTGAAGGAACATATAAATCAAATGGCCTTACTGAGTTTGTCGAATGTTTTAAAGGAAGCCCTGGGATGTATTAGATTTTAAGTTTAGCATGTGATAGGAAACTATAGGGTTTCTCCGAGACTAACACATCCATTGGGATAGAAGCCATAATTCAATGAATCGTATGCACAAATTGACAACCCGTGGTTATTGTAATCGATATCTGATGAAAACCTCTTTACAGTTCTCCCGAGACAACATTTGAAATCCTCGAACATACAATACAAGAGAGATTACTGATTAAGAGACGAGGGAGCTATTCTGTGCAATATACGGCACAGCAACTTATGAATATCTAATCAAGTGCATATAATGCCAAGGAGTTCATTAAGTCACAGTGGAGTGGACTGAATAGTCGCCTCAATAACACACTCTGCTCAATGAAATAACTATTAACTAGGAAATATGTTGATATTATCCGACACCTCAAGTCTTCAAATGAAGCACCGTTGGCCGTTCTGTTTGTCATATTACCATATACACATGAATAGTCCAAGCATGGTTACAGTACATATAGACCCAATCAATAATACGAGGGGCCAGCTTTGATTACGAAATGATCAGCCTATGTCTGCAGCCTGCAGGCCACTGCTGGTTAGTGGACACAGCGGCAAACATATACAGTACCAGGTGCAGCAACCACTGACTTGAGGCAGTTCCCCACCAGTTGAATTCCCGATTCCACACACAATTTGAGTGCACACTTCGACGACGTTGATACATGTTATAATAAACATGGGAGAACAAAGCAGACAACTGACATTAAAAAAAAAAAAAATCATGTTTCACTGTAGGACATGTACATGTAAACTCTGTAATAATTAAACGGAATTTAGACTCATTCATCCATTGGTTGAATGAGGTCTTAGGTGGACGGTTTTATTTAATGTTTTAGCAGCGTGGGCATTCACAAGACCTATCCTGTTGTCAAGGTGAACAGGGGATATACGCAAGCGCTGACGAGACAGGGGATTGAAATATTGATCAGTCTTCTGATGGTTTTGAAACACCCACACACAATTGGCTCTTCAGCAGAATGTTGGTGACCTTGAAACCTTCGCTGTCTCACCATGTCAGTTTCAATTTCGAATTTGAGTGAGTGAGTAGTAGGGTTTAACGTCGTTTTCAACCTTGTTTCAGTCATATCACGACGGTGCCTACATGTGCCAAAATACGAGAGTGCTCACAGTTCCTATTACCCTGGTCACTGATCAGCCCAGCCAGTACAGTACCCGGTCACCCATCCAAGTATTGACTGAGCTTAATGTTGCTTAACTTCGCTGATCTGACGAGAACCGGTGTGTCCAACGCTATAAGCCGTACCCACTTGAGATGATGATGTTCAGCACGGCTTCATTGAGATGCAACACGCAGTCTCAATCCCATGGCATGTGAACTCCATTCAGTGGAAATGATTTTCAGTCGATCTAATAATTTCTCACCCAAAATAGTTGGAATGATACAATTTATTAAACCGACAGATCGTCGCTTTTGAAAACTGAAGGCGTATAATAAATTCTGCCTCTCGAATGTGTGAGAGCGATTTTCACTCATCTATTTTACATGATAAAAAAGCCAGATTTCTCAAAAATTGCTACCTGTGCTACTCTTGTGCATCTCATTCATTATAAATTAGCACTGTGGAAGAGACTACTAGAAATAGTATTCGGCAGGAGTTTAAATATTTTGCGCTTGGCCGAACATCCTCTGTAAGCTAGCTCTTTGGCCAATCGTGTATATAGCTAATCAAACACTGTCAGCCGGACTTCAGTCCTTTACGTCACCAGAAATTGTGAACAGCAGTGAGACCCCAGTATAGAAGGGCTTAGAATGAGCACTATTCTTCTAGCTCTTTGACACAAAAACTTTACTTCTTTCATTCAGACTCATTCTACATATGTAACCATTTCTGCATAACCTATTGCAGGGTTTCATACACGTCGTGTTTTGCCACCGGTGTTCGGTGGCAAAATTGAGCTAAAAACTCAATTCATGCCGTAAAAAACTGAAGTTTATATGTTTACTAAGGAAAATATTCAATTTTTGAACTGAAAACTCAATTCCGGTAAAAGCTAGAAGACGTAATTTCAAGCAAAGAATGGCGAAAAACAGAAGTAGATTGCGCCAAAAGGGGATTTCCAAATTCAGCCGAAAATCAGTCTTCGGACATTTCCGTTTCCGACTTCACGTTTGTCAGTGAATCGATTCTGAAATATTCCTCGGAATACCCACGCTGCGACGGGAGAGTCGTCTGAGTCTAAACAGCTAGTAGTGACAATTTCTCGGTCAGAAAATATCAGCCCGAAAATATAGCATGTCGGCCTCTGCTCAGACAGAGTGCAGATTATCTTTTTTTTCATCTTCCCCCGCAGTTCTGACGCATCACACCGGAATCTAAACGGGAAGTACATGAAGCAGCAGTATCGCAGATAGTCCGAGGAATATATCGGTTGTCGACCTCCGGCACAAGATCGGATGACTGCTCGCTCACTGCATAATTTCTAAATTTGTCGTTGAGTGAAAGCAACTTCTAAAAGTTTGCCAAGGGAGAATGATAGATCTTTATATGAGATATTACCAACATTGATAGCTTAATCCTGCTGTATATTCTCGAAAATGTAGGAAGGCTTTAGGCAAGTTAACCGTTATTTTCTCGCACCAACGCACGTGTCGCACCAACACACGTGTTGTTGTTGTTGTAAAGTTTCGTGAACGGAGTTGTAATAAATTAATCGGAGTAATTTTGGCTGCGAGATTATAAAACTAAAATGGACAAACTGTCAATTCAGGAATCATAAATGGAGTGAATAAAATCCAAGAGATAAACTCATATTAACAGTCGGGTATCGGTGGGTGAAACCACTCTGTTCACTTCAACTCGAAGCTTTCATTCATAATTTCAGTAAATGTCACAGGGGCTAATTTTCAGGGAAATTGTTTTTTATACTGGTTTACTGATTTCAAATAGTGGCCTGAAAAATAATTTGATGACAATTGTGGGATATTTTTCAGCAAGTCTTGGATATCAAAGTTTTTTTTATAGACTGGTAACTTTCTGTATTTGTGTGTTAAATGTTGCACTGTGACTGGAGTATTTTTTGTTGACATCCACAATCTGACATTAATGTGCTGAAAATAGATTGCAAGATCGTGGTCAATCAAGAACATAAAAATGAACATGTTAAATTATCGGTTTGTTTATTTTCACAATTCAAATACACAGCGGTATTGACAGGCTCCATTGCTCATCATATGGAAATTTTTTATACATTTCCTTATGGTGGTTGCAAAATTACAAATAAACTCAATACAAGTCTGTCGGTCGGCGACAAAAACGTAAAAATACTCAATACAGGTGAAAAAAAATACTGAATTTTCAGTATCCGGTGGCAAAAATTTGGACTTCTATGAAACCCTGCTATTGGTTATGTAAACCATAAAGTAGTACATGAACTAACTATAGGTTATCTGGGGTCAATTTCACATAACTTGTTTTGAGGTTGACCATATTTTGATCCAATAGTGTGATTAATTTATTATAGTGTTTACTGTAGTTGTATTGACATGACCCAGAACAATGCTACAATACCAGGTAGAATAAGAACCAACTTACATGATAATAGCAACGGTCATGGTCCATTGCTGTATGTGTACTGTACTTCTCATGCTTAGAGTATATCCTCAAAATGACTGACTAACAGGACAATGCTATTTGTTGACGTGCCCCCATTTATCATTACAAACAAGTTGTACCATAACACAACGTTATTTTATGGATAACAACTCCTTTATTGCTGTGGAGCTGATGTTTCGTTGGCGATACTTCCAACTTTTTGAAAGCTAATTAGCTTTGAAAGCTTTGAAAAGTTTACACTAATTTGAGCACATCCTCTATTTGGCTCAGTAAATTATTTTTAGGTAGGGAAACGCACACGAAGTAGTGAAAAATAAAGTCCCTGAATTATGGCAAAATAGATAGGCTTTGATCCAAATGTCCATACATAACTGGACAATAATTCTTAAAGCTAGAAAAAAAACATATATTTTTTTAAGATTTTGTCTTGTTTGTTTGCCAATTTGGGCACAACGGTTAACGTTGTATCAAGGGGTTAATCTGAAGCCATGCTAATGAAACGTCCGCTTCACAGCAAAAAAACAAAACAATTTAAATATCCTTGTGTTATACATGCCTACTTCTGAATGGTTATCAAAGAAAGCTGTACCATATTCAAATATGGTACGAAGAAAGTTGTACCATATTCAAATATGGTACAAAGGAAGCTGTACCATATTCAAATATGGTACAAAGAAAGTTGTACCATATTCAAATATGGTACAAAGGAAGCTGTACCATATTCAAATATGGTACAAAGGAGTTGTACCACATTCAAAGGTTTATCCTCGTTTCGCCTACTTTCACACCTATAAAATTACCGTTTCGCCTACTAGCATGTTTTGGGGATTACTTCACGCAATCAATGGGGCGCCGTAAACGGATTATCTCCCACTGAGTGCAGCGGTCATCGCTGGACCGTTAAACTGAATATAACTCACTCATTAGATAACTCGCAAATTTCTATGAGAGTGAACAGTGTCATCGCTGGGCCGTTAAACTGAACATAACTCACTCATTAGATAACTCGCAAATATAAACCGTCTGTCTGTATCACTGGATCATTCATACCAAAGTCGGTGCTTCAGTAATACAACATGACGGCTCAGCAATCTCGATTGGAATTCATTACATCGAAGAGAGGTGGACAAACTGTAATGTGGAATGGGTTCAAGTACCGAGTGAATAGAAGGAAGGAAAACTGGATAGCCTGGAAGTGCTGCTTCTCAGGATGTCGGGCGACATTATGCACTGTTGATAACATCTTGTCCAATGTTGGCAACAGTGTTCATAATCACCAAGTCCCCGTTTTCCATCGAGAGGTTGAAGACGTAAAAAGGATCATACGGAAAAGAGCCCGAGAAGAGCTGACCCCTATGCCACAAATATACACCAGTTGCATTTGCAGACCGTGCGTCGTACCTTTTACACCTTGGTGACCAAATATAAATTCGTAATATATTGTGCATGTAATATATTGTTCTGTATTGTTTTTATCATTATTGCTTGTATATTATTCTGTTTTGTTTTTATCATCATTGCTTGCATTGTATATATCCAACTGTATATGTTTTCATCATTATTGCCTGTATATAAATATCCAATAAATATCCATCTTTCTTAAAAAAAAGGAAACTGAATTTATTAAGTCCCTTAATATCCAGCGTGTTAATCTCGACTTTACCCGCTGGTAATCCCGACTTTACCTGCTGGTAATCCCATATTGTTCACGATTTTCACACCTATCCTATTCTCGTTTCGCCTACTCCAATTTTTTTAAATAAACAAAAGGAGTAGGTGAAACGAGAACACACGCATTCAAATATGGTACCAAAATGAACCATATTCAAATATGGTACAAAGGAAGTTGTACCATATTCAAATATGATACACAGGTAGGAAGTTGTGCCACATTCAAATATGGTACAAAGGAAGTTGTACCACTACCATATTGGAAGTTGTATCACATTCAACTATGGTACAAAGGAAGTTGTACCAAATTCAAGTATCATACAAAGGAAGTTGTACCAAATTCAAGTATCATACAAAGGAAGTTGTACCATATTCAGGTAATAACTCTCTCTAACATGTCTAATATTCAACCCCTCTATTACATGTATCATTATGTAACTCTCACATTTTATCAAAAGATGATCAGAAACTAATAAATTTGACCATCTCCGAAAATATAGGAAAAACAACACAGGTTTTTATATCATTTTATCAACTACCCATTATAATAAATTTGATAACACATATACAAATTTGCATAAAAAAATGTGATTTCTTGTGATTTAACTAAGAGAGCTTACCAAGTTACCGTACAATGTACACTGATTTCCACAAAATACTTATAATCAGTGACGAGGTTGAACTGCCTGGCCCTACATATGTATCAATGCAGGGCAGGCCCTTTATATTCATAAGGAATTCAAGGCAGAATAATTTAGCCAGACATGTACATTATATAATACAGATTTAATTTGATGATAATCATACCGGCAAACAATGACTTTCTATGTAAGCAGAGCTCAAGTAGAAGGAGAAAGACAGATTTTGATAATATCTAAGACATAGATCTACAACAAAAGGTCAAGAGCGTAATCGGCAATTTTTTTTAGTATAATTTCCACATTCACAAGTGATCACGCTGCCTCAGTATCACAACTGCAGTCTCTATGTTTGTCAAATTTGCGAGAGCTGTTCAATTGATCACTCTCCTAGATTTTGTATTGCGAGAGTGATCACTGTATCGCAAGATTGATTCACTCTTGTCAGCATGGTCAGTATTAATCTCCAATACATTTTCGTTTTCCAGGAGAGTGACCATTAACTCTCCTGAAGGTAAAGTTAAGCAAGTGATGGACCACTCTCCTTAAAACAGGAGACTGTAGTTGCCCAAAACCATCCTCCCCGGAGTGCATGCTCCATTTCACAGGCTCATTAACATCCCTGCCCCCATTGGTGGAACTTGACCTTTATGACCGGGTTGTGACGTACATGTATAAGGCCACGCCTCTGAGCACGAGGCCAACACAAGGTTTTGTTTACATCGGATCCGACCGAACAACTCCCTCATTTTGCACATGTGCGAACTACTTCCCCATAAGACCCACACACATCGACGGCGAAATATAATCTCTTAAGCTTTATTTTCATCATTACGTCAAATGGGGAAGTAACAAATAATATGAAATTCATCGAAACATTCGACATATGGCACATTCGATATTTTCTGCTGTCACTTCCGGCGATGTGCGCGCGACCGGGAATCCTGTGCAAAAATCTGAATGGTGGCTGGGGTATTATTAGACCCCCAGCGAGGTGGTTGGCCCAAAGCTATCATGCATACAGAATGGGTTCCATCATCTTGGCGTCTACAGTCCAGGAAAAATGGTGCACTCAGCACCATATTGTTCTCGTCAACAAAACTGAGGAAATCAGGTTTCCTTGGAAGAAGGCTGATCTTGGAACATGAAATTGTCTTCCACCCAATGAGGCTAGTGTCTCTCCAGGAATTTGAAAGGGGGTCATTTGGTACATGATTGTATGTAACCTGGCCTGTCCAAAATAGGAAAATAACATGCATGTTTTGGGCTTAAAGAGAGGGTCGCTTGCACCCACCCTAGACAACAAGATTGTGAATAAAAATGTTATGCTTACAGTTTCTGATGTCGGAAATGAAGACGGCCAAGCCGCGCATTCCATCGCCTTTCACTGCAGGCATTCTGGCTGGTTAAACGTTATCCTGAAAAACCAGAAAACAACCAATGTTAGGTGGAGATCATCAATAATTTTACCTACAGCCGAGGCTCTGCAGGAGTCCGATTATCATCGGAGGATTGAAGTAATGGTCAATTTTCCTACTATCCTACAGTCAAAACCCAACACATTTGTCTGGAAAACAGCAAGCCCATTCAGTTGATGAATTAGATCATGGATGCCATATGCATACCGGTACCCTGTTTGTACAACTCAGGCAATAATGAACAATGATCTGCATCTAACTCAGCATACTTAGGATTCCACAAGATATTCATCTCTATCCAGCCCACATTCAGGGGTGCAGTACATAGCTATGTTAGGGAATACCGGGATATCACCAAGTTTTGAAGTAGCCGGTGAGGAAGGCATGGAAGTTGGCGATCCCAATAACGGACAGTTTTTCAAGTATGGAAAAAAACATGGAAAGTAGGTGGCAGTTTTGGTCCGTTTTGGTCATAGTAAGGCAGGGTCCGAAATAGAAAACTTTCGATGACCTGCTATTTTTTTTTTCTTCAGAAAAAAATCGCAGGTCAAATTGAACATCACCTGCTATTTTAATGACTTGCCCATTGCGTTTCTCAGTTTGTAAAACTTTGAGCCAATCGAAGTTCCAGGACTTTAAAGTCGATAGTTTGATGCTTTTTTGCGTCATTTTTGCTGGCAAGTCGTTCCTGTCAAAGCGTTGCTTCGCCTCGCTCTCGGTGGTTGTCTTTCCTGGCTTGAAAGACATCGATCTGCACAAGTCCGTCCACGTGGTTTTTCTACTTTACTTGTTTGCTAAGTTAATACCGGCAAAAAAAATTGTGAACTTGCGAACAACATACGGAAATAAATACTTTATTGTTCAAGGTATAATCAAATTGCTAGAAAATTATAGCCTGCTATTTATTTTTAGCAGGCCAATTTTTACATCGCCTGCTATGTCAAAATTTTGGCCTGCTTTCAGCCAATAGCAGGCCGCCATTTCGGACCCTGTAAGGGGCCGAAAAGGGATGCCTACCACCTTCTAATCACATTCCTGGTATATACTCATTCAATTATATTGACCCAAAACTTGAAATCATTTAATTGAACAGAATTGCCAAAATCTGTAGCCTGTCTCTAGCTGCATTCAGTAGTTCATTGCTGTGAGTGTGACTAAAACAATGTTCGAGTGCCTCAACTTTGCTACAGGTGGAAGAACACAAAACACCAACACATGGACAACACATGACATTGACATTGTGTGTGTTGTACCATGATGAACTTTGGTTATCATACCACTGTATCTGGGGATAGCAAATAATTGTAAATTATTGCGAGTTATCCTGTTGAACAGATTGATCAAAATCACATAAATTGTATTCTTCAATTTATGTGATAATGTGTCAATGGTTACCTTCAGAATGGTTACGGTACAGTATATGTACATGCATGTTTAGTTGGTTGAAGTTTAACGTCACACCTAACCTTATTGGTCACACGGCGACGATGACCCAAACAAACATACCCTAACAAAACCCCAATCCTAACAAAAACTCAACCAAAACTACAAAAAAAAATGAATTTCGAATTTTGAAAATTAGGCTCTACAGACACTGATCACAATGGATCCTCAGAGAGCCCAATCTGTTTGGTACTTTAATCTACCTCCTGTGCCAGACAAACATGGTATGGTACATGCA
>JAVTVY010026139.1:0-11095 GCA_036873755.1 Hanleya hanleyi | reverse complement strand
TTAACTCTTTCCCCCATATAAGCGGGTTTTGACGACTTGTGTAGATCCCCATGTAAGCGTGTTTTGACGAGTGTTCGCGTAACCCATGAAGACGGGTTTTGACGAGTGACTTGAGTTCCCATGTGGTGGATTATTCTTGCAATTTTTGGTGTTTACTTTGAGTAAAACCTAATTAAAACTATACATTTTCAGAAAGCCAAAATTTCAATAAATCTATATGGACTGTTGGTATGCTTTATGGTAAGGGTAAAATGAAATCGGGAGAGAAACAGAAATAATAGATGAAAAATGCGCGATTTGACAATAAATTTGTTTCGTGTGCTCCAAGAGAAACGTGCGAAAGATAGTAAAATCTACTTCCAAATTCCTGAATATTTTTCGTAACGCGGGCACAAACTACCGAAGTATCTAACCTTGATGACTAACTCGTCAAATCTGCCCATCTGAGTTTATTTCACATAATTTCCCGGGATCTGTTCATCTCCATTATAAAATGTTGATACGCCATTCTTCCTTGGCTTTTGCTGACGCTGCAGTGGCCATGGCGACCACGCGCAAACAAACCGTGTGCTCCAATCACGCCGGTCGGTACAGGTCTAACCTTGATGACTAACTCGTCAAATCTGCCCATCTGAGTTTATTTCACATAATTTCCCGGGATCTGTTCATCTCCATTATAAAATGTTGATACGCCATTCTTCCTTGGCTTTTGCTGACGCTGCAGTGGCCATGGCGATCACGCACAAACAAACCGTGTGCTCCAATCACGCCGGCCGTAATGAAAAAGTTTGTCAGCCTTGGCCAATCAGTGAGGCAGTTTTATTTTTTCAGCTTCTAAATATAGTTTAGCGTCTTCATTCTCCTTTACGGAAGTATATCGGATTTTTACAGTTTTAGCTCATTCAAAACCTGCCATCTTGTTAGGTCTCTGCCAAATCCCGAATCTACGGAAAATTAGCTTTAAAATGGTATACGATAACCTGGGAATGGCAGCGGAACAACAACAACAGAACACTGCAAAACGTAGCTAAAATGCGACAATTTCTTCGCTTTTTTCGTGATTTCCAACAGACGGAAAGCAGATACAACATATTTTCTCGAAAGATTACTTATTTTTAGAATAAATGTTGCTGAAATTGATATAAAACGTGAACAAATTACGTAGAATGGGTCTGTGGGAGACCATTGGTAAATATTTCTCCACATGACTTGGGACATAAAACGGGATATTTTACATTGCTGGAGAAGTATGAAAATTGAAATGAGTCCATGGGTTGAAGACCTATGCCATTACAAATCTATTATGGGCCAGAGAGAGAAAATTCCCCACAAGTCTAAGGGGGAAAGAGTTAAAGTAGTGTTTTAAATTACTTGTACAATGTATATGGGAATACAAGGTTCCCATATTTATCAAGTGATGAAAATTCCCAGTCTTGAGAAGGAAGGAAATAACATCCCAATCTCACCTGGCTGCACAGTTGGGATGTATTTTCCTTCTCGAGAGTGGGAATTTTTATCGCATGATCAAGTTATATGAGATCCTCTTATTTCTATATAATACTAAAACCTATGCGGGATAATGTACTGGGATAATTCATCCCACACACATACACATATATGGGATGAGTGTGTGCGACATAGGCTGACCAATCATGATGCTCGACAGCAGCTGCAGGCATGATGCGCTCCAGCAACGTTCTCTCAGCGTGTTGATATATTTACTAAAATAGTGATTAAAGTAATGGTTTCAACTGAATGGGAAAAGAATCCCATATCAACTTGATCAAAGAATGAAAATTCCCACTCTCGAGAAGGAAAATGCATCCCAACCCGCCACATCAGCTTGTTTGGGATGTAATGTCCTCCTCACGAGTGGGAATTTTCATCATGATCAAGTTATATGGGATTCTCTTAATCCCACTTCATCAATGTAAAAGTCTCAAAAGGACAAGGAAACTTCATCCCCAAAAGGACGAAAAGTCTACAACATAACAGTAGCCTACCAAGGGAGGCTTTGAGATATGATAAATTCATTCCTTTCAGGCAATACATGATGTCAGATTTGGTTCCTCTCGCCATATTTTCCAAGGTGCATAACGTGATTTGTCTACTCTCTTCATATTTTTCCGACATGCAGGATTATATTTGGTTTCTCTCCCTTTATTCTTTTGAGGCGCAGGATGAGATTTAGTTTCCCTCGCCATATTTTCCGAGGTGCAGGATGAGATTTGGTTTCTCTTGTCCTATTTTTTAAGGTGTAGAATGAGATTTGGCTTCTCTCCCCATATTTTTCCGACATGCAGGATGATATTTGGTTTCTCTCCCTGTCTTCTTTTGAGGTGCAGGATGATATTTGGTTTCTCTCACCATATTTTTTCAGGTTGCAGTTGAGGGTTGCGATATACCAAATCTCATCCAGTTTAATTAATCAGTATCCAGGGTACATATCCAGAGCAAATATGTACTCCAGATATATTCTTACATGCATGTCGACATGTACCTTGTATACTCTGGACTAGCTTTGTCTCTGTCAGTATATTCCTGAAAAGACAAATTCTATGAATAGCACTGTGACTGTGGTGGCACATACCATATCTTAATCTGGTTTGAGCTTATGTTGACAAGGATAGCCAGGTGTATGTTAACATGGGGTATTGTACATGTACCTGTTGAACAAAATTGTGAAAGATTAATTAAGTGTGAAAACAAAATCAAGGTATTCTCTTAAAAGGAGATAATATGCTTTTCCATGGCAGAAAGGACATTCATGACTGTATAAACTAGCTTGCATGGGTTCATTGACGTCAAGTTTTCACATGTTCCTGTGTACAGGGTATTGACAGCTACATGTAGGTACAAATTGAGAAATTAGCAGGTGCTGTCTGTTTATGGTGAGAGGCTTTGACAGAACTATTCTCATCAAGTAAATATATTTGTTCGTACTCATAAATCTAGCATCAATCATGTTGATATGCTGCCACTTGAGACTATCACCCCTTATTACCCTCTGATTATGACCAGTGTATGTGTCGATATATCAGTTGGAGATCACCTCTTAATGCCTCATTATTGCTGACTTTTCTGCTAGTGTGTTGATTAATTAGTGACAGAGTTGATGTGTTGTGTGTATGTAATTATGTGTCACCTCGATTGGAGGTGATTATCACAACATCGTCATATACATGTTTCAGTAGTGCTGTGGTAACTTCATTTCAAGATGCTGTTGTCTGCTCTAAGGCTCATTAAAATTAGTCTCTCATTTATCCTCTCTTGTTCCAGAAAGGGTGTGGACTTGACAGATTTTGAAATTTTATAGGACCTCAATTATATAGGGTGGACAAATTTCCTTTGACATGTTTGAGCCAATACTGAAGTTTTGAGATAGTGAAAACAGTGGAACTGTCCAAATATGAACTTGAAGTGACATATAGCTGTATCACGTGACCTGTGGTAGGGCCAGATGGCCTAGGAAGTGATTTGAAAACTTTCCCGTTGTTGATAATTATGATTTACTACCCTAAATTGAGAAGAGAAATCCACATTGGTCCAAATCCAGTACATTTTTGCCACAGAATTGAAATCAGTAATCCATATGATCCAGGATCATACATTCTTGTATCTCTGGCTGCCATTCTGGCCCTATCAAATCTCTGTGTATGAACTAAATTTAACTCCCCACACATGAGAGTTTCAGTTTTTATTATCGAGCCCGTAGCTTTAGCCGTAGCTTTAGCTGCGGAAAGCTCGATATAGGTGCCACAATGATGTCCGTCTGTCTGTCTATCTATCTGTCTATCTACATGTATCTATCTGTCTATCTGCAGGACCAAGTAAATGTTAAAGTTTTGGACTTAGAAAATTTTCCTTCAGGACCAAGTAAATGTTAAAAGTTTGATCCTACGGCCTGCCTGACCGCCGAACCCTCGTATTTCAGATGCTTACATCGGGCTACACATATTGAACCCATCCACTACCCTCGGGGAGCATGTCCACACCCCTGGGACCCCAGGACCAAGTAAATGTTAAAGTTTTGGACTTGAAAAATTCCTGACCACAGCTTCTCGGCCTCACCTATGTCTCCTAAACTAAGGCCACCCCAACCCCCCGAACTCTCATCCATTCCAAATGCTTACATCTGGCTACACTTATTGAACCCAGCCACTACCCTCGGGGAGCATGCCCCCATCCCTGGGGCACCGAAGCCCCACCCCATATCTCCTAAAGTAAGCTTTGCCCGACCCCATACCCTCATATAGTTTGGGAGCGCAGATTATCCTGTACACTTATTCAACCCATCCACTACCCCCCGAGAGCATGTCCCCACCCCTGGGGCACTGAGCCCCACCCTACATCTTCTAAACTAAGCATTGCCCGACCCCATACCATCATATTTTCCCACAGCTTACATGATCCTACACTTATTCAACCCATGCGCTACCCATGGAAGCATGTCCCCACCCTCGGGGCACTGTGTCCCACCATCCATCACCTAAACTAAGTTTCGCCCGATGCCATATCCTCATATTTTCCTGAAGCTTACATCATGCTAATGCATTGCCCAACTCCATACCCTCATATTTCAATTTCTAATTTTATATCTCTTATATGTGATACCAACCTGTTATTAGGCATGAGATGCATTGTACATTGTATACACAGGCATACATAACAAATCACCTACAGTATATTCCTTGATAGTATTTACTAATAGGTTGGTGACATTATTTTATTTCAGAACTACAATATCAAAATAACCGGCGGGGGAATCCCGCAGTACCGGACCCCTGATAGTTTTACCCCTGATAGTTTTTAATTTCGTGTCACCTTAAATGAAGGACACCATTTCCTTAAATTTTGCTATCAAATTCTGGTTGACCCTAAAACTTTTGCACAACCATATCTGTGTCCACACATTTAACTTACTATATTAATTAAAACTGAGTTTGAATCAGTTTGTGATGTCTCAGTCTTTACCAGTGCACATTATTATAGAGTATTACAGTATGATTGAACACAGTTGTCATTGTTCATTCTTTTATTTGCATACAAATGTGAGGATTTACCCACAGTGCTGGTGTCCTATTGCATACTAGAAATGATAGATTTACTCCAACTATTGCATTGTTATTAGCTTTGTTTGTCACATATCATCACACAAAGTTACACCAAGAACGTGCTCCAAATTGCACACCTATTCTTCCTAAACTATGTACATGTATTTATCAGATCTATGCAATGGGATGTGTAAGCTTACTTTCGAAAAAAATGTAATCTTTATTGGAAGTTATATAATTAAGAAATAAATGTTAGTTTTCCGTCCTCTAACTGCCCAGATAATGGATGGTAAAACGGAATTGCCTATTGTTTTGGGACGAAGCCGCAGGCTGAGTCCTAAAACATAACGGCAATTCCGTTTTACCATCCATTATCTGGGCAGTTAGAGGACGGAAAACTAACATTTATTTCTATTCTAAAGCATCATTTATAAATGTTACCAATGCTAAATAAAAGAATAAATGTCGTCATCGTACTCATTTGAAATTCAATTCCCCCTGACAACAAGCTCGGATATACCCGTCCAGATCGTCTTTTCTGGTGTTCCACTGGGGCCGGTCTATTCTCTCAGGCGAGGGGTGTGGAGGGGGCGGAGGAGGGGATGAAGCTCAGGGAATGATATTCCTGTATTTCAGTGCAGAGACAATGTTTACTCTCGTTTTAAAAATTACAGACTTCATTTAGACGCGATCTTATGTGCGATGAAGAATCATTTATAACATATTCCAATAATTATCTCACACCTATTACGGCGTTGAACTGTACGACCTCGAGACAGTTGCCATCACAGTTTTGCTGACTCCGCCCTCGAGCAGCGCGTGAGTTTACAGCCGACACAACTTCACAAGAGCTCTACCGAATGATTGTGATAGATTCTGAAAATTCTGGAGGATTTTTTATTACACGAGATAAGATATACACTCCCTGAAATTTTCTTTCGACGTGCCAAGCAATTTACAGCCCCATATATCAACATAACTTAGCTAAAAGAGGTACACCGCCTCCTGTGAACAGCGGTCCGACTGAAATCTATCTTGAGTGACAGCTGTCGTCATTGCAATGTTACGATTTCTGCACGTGTGTCATTCATAAATTTACTACGATGGCCACACCCTCGGATACACAGACTCTGCGAAACGACAAGAATCATGCGAAATAATTCGCATTTGTTAGTCTTTCGAGTCGCAAAATTAAGTGAAAACAGATAATGTAGTCAATAATCTATTGAAAGTCGAAAATCGCGAGTAATTCTCACTTATAGCCATTTACTATTGAGCAGATGGTGCGATAACCTATCCACCCCGGCCAAATCGTATTTGGAATAGGTCCATTTTGGAATAGAGGCACGTGAGAAAGGGTACTATATCGTCCAATATAGGACAGCAATCTCCCTATGCTTTCAATGCTAAAGATCAGGCAGATGCTTTAGAATATAGTTCCTCCTTCAATCCAACCTCAACATCACTAATATAGAAATCATATTTCTTAATAAATGTATTGTTATTTTAAATGATGTGCATTGCCAATGTAACCTCAAATGATGTGCCACCCTGAAGGGCTCGATCTTTGCAAGCCTGGAAATAAGCACCTGTCATAACTACTTGTCACCCCTATTTTGGGAAATGTTCTGCACCATGACCTGTTGACCTTTGTAAATGGAGATTCAAGCTGGAATAGTTCATCATGATCTGAAGGGGTGTTTTAAAATTTGGCAGGTACCTATTTCCAGCCTTGCAGTGTAACTCAAAACATGCGTATCATTTAATGCAGCATACTTGATAAACACTGAAGAGAAAATCCAGCTTATTACTGTTACGATAATTGGCATTTTAATCCCAGATAAACCATCAAGTGGAACTTGTTATTTAAGAAATAATGTTTTCAAAGGCATGCTCAATGGTTGTTTTATGCACGGTTAGTGTGGGAAAGTTTATATTTTAGGGCAAGGGCGAAGCCCGCACCCTAAAATTTATTAGGTTCACCACACTAACTGTGCGTAAAATAACCATTGAGCACAACAATGAAAACATTATTTCTATTCTATTGCAATACTCAAATTGATTATCAACAAAGATTATAATGAAAGGTTGAAAACATTTTTTAAACTTTGGCAACCTTTCTCCCCTTTGTTGAGAAAACTTCTCCACTGATCATATTGGCATGATGCTCCCATCTCGGTTGGCATGACATGCCAATGTCAGTGGACGAGTTTTTGTGGTTTCTCAAATGGAGAGTAATTACTATGTCAGCTGAGCCAAGCTGACTGTGGAACATACATATACACACTACTAAAATACAGTTTTATTGTGTCGCTTTGTTAATCAATTTCAAGATGAAAACAGCAGTTAAACTTGAGAAAGAAATTCCATCTTGCAATATATTTGTGTGTCGATTCGATTGTATGAAGCAGACGACCTCTTCCGCCTTGTAAAATAGTATCTCACAATGAACATTTCACACAACCATGCTAAAACACTCAATAATTGCATGGTTAGCAAGTTGTTATAGACACAAGTGTTGTAGAATTATGGATGTAGACTGGACTTGCCTCATTAAAAGTCTATTTTAGGAGAGGGAAATTATTTAAAAACAGAATATTGATGATAAAAAGAAGTTCAACTCTGATAAGCCTAACAGATGAACTTCCATATAAATTTATCTGTAACCTTGTAGGCATGGTAGGGGTGCTAGTTTGCACGTAGCGCAGTTATTGTGAACCTCTACTGGAGACTGATAGAGGTGAATTGTATATATGTATTGATATGTTTTCAAATCAGTGCCCAATAAGCTACAGTTAGTCCGGTTAATTGACCAGTACCCACAGTTCCAAGGTCTTTGCTGGAGGACACCTTCGTTAAAAATTTCCAATGAAACCTCAGTAAAACTCCGGTAATTGGTATGAAGGACACCCTGTTGGAAGTCGAACTCATTCCTGCAGGAAATGTAATCTAATCAGTAGTAATTTCTTTGCCTTGTTATTAAGATCCCCATGAAATGCTGGTGGATGCGATCTCTAGATCAGCATTGGCTTTCATGGTCGGATCAAATCGGAGTGGTCGTGATTATATCCTGTAACATTTCCTTTTCATATTAACTGATATTTCAAAAAAAAAAAAATAGACCAGCTCCATTGATAAGCTCACCTACATGCAAACACAGGTTGTGAATTGTTTTTATTTCTGTTATGTTCGTTTGAATGTGTAATTCTTCGTAACTCAAAGGTCAGACGTACAGGTCTCAGCCCTTCACATATGCTTCGGGAAATGTTGTGAGGGAACTGTCGTTCTTATTTAGATAATCTCCTGTGGCAACAATAACCAGACGTATGAAGCGATACTAGTCCTTGGACTAGAAAAATAAACAGGAGCTTGATCGGAACAGCTGATTAATCAACACAATGTTGAATTCTTAGACCAGTGTAGCGCAGTATCTGGAGGTAAATTTTTGATTTTGAAGCAAGCGACCCTCAGAACTTACATGTATAATATTTCCAACAACTGAATGCTGTGATTTAAGAAATAATGTTTTCATAGGCGTGCTAAATCGTTAATTTACGCACAGTTAGTGTGGGAAAGTTTATATTTTAGGGCAAGGGCGAAGCCCGCGCCCTAAAATTTATAAACTTTCCCACACAGTCTCTCATGAACTTTTCAATCTCAGCTTCTCTAGATAATTCATATCTGAAAGCATGTCTTGTTTCTCCTGTTGATCTGTTTCTTGTGTACACGCGACGTGTCCCAATTGGTTTGTAAATATCTGCGATTATTCATTTTCGGCCTATAAAATAAACTAAAGTTCCTAATTGCAGGGTATCCATTCTTTGTTTACTCGATTGTACAGGCAGACGAGACTTTGTCCTGCAATTTATCACCCGCTCTGTGAAATGGATTCCCCCTGTGCGTGTCAAGATCACGGGTGTAGATTTCATACGTCACAAAGCTCTTAACCGGGCTAAATCGTGTAATAATTGCACGGTTACGAGTGTGTAATAGGTGTAAGTGTTATAGAATTACATGTTGATAATGTTCTTTCACAACAAACTTTACAGAATATTTTGTTCCCCTTTGACCCTGTTGACAGCCAAGAACAACCACCTTGATTTTGCCTGCCACATCATGTGAGGTGTCTAAAAGGCTGATATCTCTTGAAACATGGTAGTGTGGAAGAGAAAGGTTAGGGTTTGTAGGCTAACATAGTTCTATCGAGGTTCTACCTAATGATTCAAGAAAACAAAAGAAAATTCACCGGTACAGGTTTTTTTAAAGCCACTTTTTCTTCGGGGTTTCTATACCCCCCCAACTGATCAAAAATATAGTTTTTGGAGAAAATTTAGTTGAAAGAAATTTTCTAATTTCCTTTTTGTGTGCTGCAATTATTTGTATAAAACAATTTTTTAGAAATTTCCCTACTTCAAATCAAGTTTCAACATTTTTCGGATAAGAAAGATTGAAAAATTGAGCTCTGTCCAGTTGATTTACATGTATATGCAATGGGTGTCAATGGGGAGTTCATTAATGATGGATTTTGGGATAGAATAAATGCTGGATTGGTTCTGAAGGCTACAGAATGAAACATGTTTGTTTATGCCTTATTGGGATTATATTTTTATTGATATTTTTTCATGATTTTGACTAGGAAGTCATGTTATTGCATGGTCTAAAGCTTTTCAAGAGATACATGTATTCTTTGTAACAAAATATATCGATTCTACATGTCGGTATTAGATTCACAAATTGATGATGAACTGCTTCTAAGCATGCCCACTTGAGTAAGCACGCGTCACAGAATACGCCAGACACGTGCCAGATAATGGTTAGATTGCTAGTACAAGCATACTGGCATGATGTTTTGACATTCAAACTGAAGTACTCCCATCAATTGCCCCGCTGCTTTATCTCGTGGTCAGTGTTTTGTATTTAAGTACCCTAATCAATGCACATGCTGCACCCTTTCATTCAGCCCGAGATGTCTTGGGAATTTAGGTCAAGCTTTAACAGAACCCTTTCAAGCCTCATTTTCAGTTTGATCCTGATATTATATGTATGTCTCCAGTGTCTAGGTAATCTCTCTGACTGCACATGAAACTATTGCAATAATCCTATGGAGGATTGGATTTCTGGGATATGGAAGCCATTATCTCTGATAAACCTGAAGTGGTTTATGTGAGTTACTCTTTGATGTGATGTATTTTATGAACGTTCAGGAAACAAATTTCCCATATAATACGGTGTAAAACTCATACAGTAACATCATCTGGGATACGTCATCTCACACACGTACATGACGTATGCGAGATGAGCGTGGGCAATGCAGGTGACCAATCACTTCGCTTGACATGTGCTGCACACATGATACTCTCCAGCAATGTTCCTCTTGGTTTGTCATTGACATTTTTAATAAACTAATGATTAAAGTTAGCCCTCCAGCTTAGGGCAGCATGGTTTACCATACCATGTTTGTCTGGCACAGGAGGTAGATTAAATTGCCAAACAAATTAGGCTCTCTGACGATCCATTGTGATCACCAGTGTCTGTAGAGCCTAATTTTCGAAATTCAAAATTTTTTGAAGTTTTGGTTAGGTTTTTGTTAGAGCTAAGGTTTTGCTAAGGGTATTGTTTGTTTGGATCATCGTCGCCGTGTGACCGATAAGGTTAGGTGCGATGTTAAAACTCCAAACAACCAACCAACTGATTAAAAGTAATGATTCAAATTATATGGGGAAAAGAATTCCATATGAACTTGATCATGGGATGAAAATTCCCACCCTCGAGAAGGAAAATACATCCCAACCGTTTTACCGTTTTGTCAACTTACTGTTCTAATAAATTTTTTCACCCCCTGATTTTATGGTGGGAAGTCCACTTCCTGTGACTGAATTAATGAAGGATTTACCGTATTCTGGGACATATTGAGTAATGTTGAGTATTTTGGTTCTAGCATGTAGTTAATATTGGACATGCTGAGTAAATTGGGTTGTGTTGAATAGATTGGGACATGTGTGAGTCCTGTTTAGAACATTAAGGTTACTGTATTGGGTCCC
>JAVTVY010026138.1:0-10572 GCA_036873755.1 Hanleya hanleyi | reverse complement strand
CACCAAATACCTTCCTGCACTGCCCCAAAAGGCTCACTTTCGCTAATACTCCTACTGATGACGTCATCGATGACGTCACAGATGCTTCGGACATGCCTCAATTCGGAATGTACACCCCGAGCTACAAAATGACACCTCACACGACGCATTCGGACTAAGGATGGTGCATCTCTACACCAAACTCACCCTCACGCACCCACAAAATGTCCACTTTCGCTACTACTCGTACCGATGACGTCATCAATGACGTCACATATGACGCGGACACCCCTCAAATCGGAATGTACACCCCGAGAACTACAAGATGACACCTTCAGGACGCATTCGAACCGTGAATAGCCCATCTCGATCCCAAATACCTTCATGTACTCCCCGAAAATGCCCACTTTCGCTACTACTCGTACCGATGACGTACCGATGACGTCACAGATGACGCCTGAACATCCCTCAAATCGGGTGTCTTACACCCGAGAACTACAAGATGACACCTTCCAGGACGCATTCGAACCGTGAATAGCCCATCTCGATCCCAAATACCTTCATGTACTGCTAGAAAATGTACTTTCGCTACTACTCGTACCGATGACGTCACCGATGACGTCACAGATGACGCAGGCATCCCTCAAATCGGTTGCTTTTTGAGAACTACAAGATGACACCTTCAGGACGCATTCGAACCGTGAATAGCCATCTCGATCCCAAATACCCCTTCATGTACTGCCCGAAAGTATGCGCTTTACTTACTACATCCAACTGCGCATGCGCAGATTGACGCGACTTGCATTCAAAAACACACCATTCTGACTCTACCCCACACAAGCTTCACTTTGACACCTCACACCTCACATCGGATGAAAGTATTCACCCACGCACTGATAGATACTCAGAATGCGCAAACAACTATCTGAGGATATGTTGCCTCAACGGTATCCTGGCCTGCCCGACGATGATTAGAATAAACGGTTCAGATGGCACTTTCTGAAATGGAGACTTCTGATTGGACAAGAATACATCTAACGGACAGGAACGAATATGAAACATGCAAATGGTGGCCTCTGATTGGATAAGAATCTTCTTGAATTGTAAATATACCCAACGCGGCTCCCCCAGCGTGGGTATGATGTAACATTGGGGAGAATAAACTATATGAAAAAAGCTTCTTGTTGTTGTTGTTGTTCTCTCATGTGTCATCCTTGTTGTTGTTGCTGTTGTTGTTCTCTCTCTGGTCTATATCATGGCGTTATGTTAGAGTGTTAAGGTGTAACGACGGGCGTTGACGGGCATCACTGCATTTCGAAGAATTAGTGACAATTCCATGGAATATCAGAGCTTCTGAGCTATTTCACCAGGGCGTTGAAGCATTAAGAATGGTGTTGGTGGGCGTTGCTACAAGATGACACCTCACACGGTCCATTTGGACCGCGGATGGTCCATCTCTACACCAAATAACATCCTTCACTGCTAAAAATGCCCACTTTCGCTACAACTTGTACTAATGACGTCACCAATGACGTCACAGATGCTATAAATATCCCTGAAATCAGGGTCTATACTCCGAGAGCTACAACATGACACCCCACACGACGCATTCGCAACGCGGATGGTCCATCTCTACACCAAATACCTTCCTGCACTGCCCCAAAAGGCTCACTTTCGCTAATACTCCTACTGATGACGTCATCGATGACGTCACAGATGCTTCGGACATGCCTCAATTCGGAATGTACACCCCGAGAGCTACAAAATGACACCTCACACGACGCATTCGGACTAAGGATGGTGCATCTCTACACCAAACTCACCCTCACGCACCCACAAAATGTCCACTTTCGCTACTACTCGTACCGATGACGTCATCAATGACGTCACAGATGACGCGGACATCCCTCAAATCGGAATGTACACCCCGAGAACTACAAGATGACACCTTCCAGGACGCATTCGAACCATGAATAGCCCATCTCGACCCCAAATACCTTCATGTACTGCCCGAAAATGTCCACTTTCGCTACTACTCGTACCGATGACGTCACCGATGACGTCACAGATGACGCGAACATCCCTCAAATCGGAATGTACACCCCGAGAACTACAAGATGACACCTTCCAGGACGCATTCGAACCGTGAATAGTCCATCTCGATCCCAAATACCTTCATGTACTGCCCGAAAATGTCCACTTTCGCTACTACTCGTACCGATGACGTCACCGATGACGTCACAGATGACGCGAACATTCCTCAAATCGGATTGTACACCCCGAGAACTACAAGATGACACCTTCCAGGACGCATTCGAACCGTGAATAGCCCATCTCGATCCCAAATACCTTCATGTACTGCCCGAAAATGACCACTTTACTTAGTACAACCAACTGCGCCTGCGCAGATTGACGCGACTTGCATTCAAAAACACGCCATTCTGACTCTACCCCACACAAGCTTCACTTTGACACCCTCCACGACCCATTCGGACCCATAGCGGTGCATCTCTACCCCAAACACCTTCATGTACTGCTCCAAAATGGCCACTTTACTTAATACAACCAACTGCGCATGCGCAGATTGACGCGACTTGCATTCAAAAACACACCATTCTGACTCTACCCCACACAAGCTTCACTTTGACACCTCACACGACCCATTCGAACCGTGATTAGCCCATCTCTAACCCAAACACACCCCTACATAGCACCCAAAATGCCTGTTTTCTGCCACCGCGCATGCGCAGAATGCCGATAGTTCAACCCCACACCCAGCCCATTAGATGCCCCTTCACATAAGCTTCACTTTGATACCTCATACGACCCCATTGCACCATTATTGGCTTCGCTAGCTCCCAACACGGCTATTTCCATACCCTTGGACCACCGCGCATGCGCAGAATGACGCTATTTCAAATCCGCTAGTCCAGTCAGATGCCCCTTCACCTAAGCTTCACTTTGATACCTCACTCGACCCAATCGGACCATTTTATCTAGGGACTACTTTTTCTCAGCGGAAGCTTTTTCCCGAAACCGAATTACCGCCAAAACCACGGCCAAACCGCATCACCGCGCATGAATACTTGTTTTTTTTTTGTTTTTTTGCCGGAACTTTTTTTTTTCGTGGAGGTGCACTCATTGACACCGGTGTCAATGAGTGCACATGCACCCATTGCACTCATTTGCATATTTTCAAAATCCCCAATAATCTCACAACCCCCCATTCTCATTTGCATATTTTCAAAATCCCCAATAATCTCACAGCTCCCCAATGCTCCCCAATCTCCCCCAATTGTGACGTCAAAACAGGTTCTGCGCAGGCGCAGTGGGGAGCTTTATGTAACGGATGCATGCTACCTACTACTTACTCCCAAACATTGGGAAAATGATCTGATGTGTCGAATAAAGAGAATAGTGATCTTTAGGATTTAACCAATGAGAGGCCGAGTGATATTCACATGACTCACCTATGACGTCAAGGGGCCATGCTGAATTAGACAGCAAACATGGCAGCAAGTGATTTTCAACTTTTTCGAAAAGCCGACCTAGCATTCACCTATGGCCTATAGTGCTGCGACTACACTTGCTAGGGCATGACATCACAGATTGTTCTGGTCCTGTGATGTCACTAAACATGCCGTAATGGTGGTGCCCTTACATGATACCGAATTGATAATTAACGGCGTCTTATTCCGTCAGAAACAATCGCAAAATTGAAATAAAAATCACCATGGACACTCCTGGCATTGTTCTTTCATTTGCAATTGATACGTTTGCCAAAGGTTGTCTACTCCTTTAAATTTGTTATCTTCCTCGGCAGTGTACAATCATACAATCGCCAGTTTTATGTTGGGTTGAGACATACATCAAAGCAACCAAACATCAGATCCTGGCATTGAATGTCTCACACCACCCAACTGGCACGGGCACCCGGCATATTTTGTCAGTTACTTGATGACGGGTGGTGGTTCGCTCCGGGGTACTCCGGCTTCCTCCACCAATAAAACTGGCTGTCTCCATATGAGTGAAATATTCTTGAGTGTGACAATAAACAAATTCTCCTCTTCTTCTTGTTCTCAGGTTTGCTCAGATCTCCAGCTAATCATGCAACTAATATATATATATTCATGGCTTTTTCAGATGGAGATTCAGTGTTCTCTTCATCAAATAAGGGGAATGTGTGGCCTATCTACCTCGTCATCAACGAGATCCCAATGCGGGACTTGCACAATACACAGTTCAGGCCTCGGCCGCTAGGATCGCCTTTGTCTTTATTTCCGTTTTATCCCACTTCTATCGTCTGCTAGGCACAGCTGAGTAAGCTGGCCGATTGTTTCGCTTGGACGCGTAGCGGGCGATAACTCTCCGTGATAACCACCGCCCAACCCAACCTGTAACCAACTCGGTCATCTGTACGCGGTAAGATGGCGAAGTGTACGCAAATGCGCCCAACCGCCAGGATCGCGGCGAACGACATTTCCAGTTTATCGAGAAAAAGCAGCTGACATGGAAATAGATGTGAAAATCGTAGCTACTGCGTGTTTGCTTTAAGGTATGTGGTTGATTTATATGATTTTAAGTTCAATACTTGATATAATCGATAGAAACCTGTCGTAGTTTATTCGATTGTGCCGCCATATTCGTTAGCAATGGTGAAAGACAAATATGCCGAATATAAAACCGGCCCGCGGGATGATTGAAATAGTATAAACGTTTCCGTTCCGGGTCGTTTATATTTTAGAAACATTCATGGAATTCCCGTAGGTAAGCAAACCCTATATCGCGAGATATCATGCAGGTAGTTGTCATTTGAACTCCGCTAAAGTCAATAAATACCGTGACGTCTGCATTAGCTGACAATGGGTTTAAATGTGTTTTCATGCCAGCATGCTGCACAGGAGAGCTGTTAGATCTCAGCGGGAATGGAGCTTTCAAAACTGCCCTGAAAGACAAGCTCAGTGCCTAGCAGACGATAGAAGTGGTACAAAACGGAAATAAAAACAAAGGCGACCCTAGCGGCCGAGGCCGGAACCGTGTATTGTGCAAGTCCCGCATTAGACAGAGGTTAATATATTTCAAATAATTAGGATTGGGTTTGGTTTGTGTCAAAATAACTTTAGTAAATGTCACCCGTTCCCCTTTGTGTCTAGTTGTATAATGTGTACTTTAGTCCAATTTGAATATCCAATATGGCCACCAGGCGGCCATCTTGGATTTCCCCATGAAACTTTGCTCTCACGATTTCTCAGGAACTACTGCATGGATCTTTCTCCAATTTGGTACACAGGTTTCCCTTGGGGTCTAGTTGTGCAATATACCTTTAGTGGTCTGATTCAAAAATCCAATATGGCCACCAGGCGGCCATCTTGGATTTCCCTATGAAACTTCGTTATCGTGATTTCTCAGGAAGTACTGCATGGATCTTTCTCAAATTTAGCATACAGGTTCCCCTTGGGGTCTAGTTGTGCAAGATACCTTTTGTTGTTTGATTCGAAAATCCAATCTTGGATTTCCCCATGAAACTTTGTTATCGCGTTTCTCAGGAACTACTGCATTGATCTTTCTCAAATTTGATACACAGGTTCCCCTTGGGGTCAAGTTGTGCAAGATACCTTTTCTGGTCCGATTCGAAAATCCAATATGGCCACCAGGCCATGAAATTTTGTTATCGTGAATTATCAGGAAATTACTGCACGGATCTTTGTCACAGGTTCCCCTTGTGGTTCAGTTGTGCAAGATACCTTTTTTAATTGGTCCATTTCGAAAATACAATATGGCCACATCTTGAATTTCCCATGAAACTTTGTTATCATGAAATCTCAGGAAATTACTGCATGGATCATTTAGTGTTCAGGGGGGACAACATAAGTTAGAAACCCATCTATTGCAGTTCTTTAGTAAAAATGTCTCACAGCTACTTTCTCCAGTTATAGCCAGATGAGCTACAGTGCCATGGCACTATCTTTGGACTCTTTTCTTGCTCTGGCCATATTGTCATATATGACGATCATGAACTATACCCTGAAAGACGACAAATCCTATCCCTCCCCCACCACCTTACCAGAAGTTTTGCAGTTGGTATGAGTGAAAAATAGTTATTTCGTATTTTCCCAGGTTTTCAAGGAAGTATATCACAACTACCCACCTGCATTGTCACATTGATAAGCCAAATATACTGACATACATGATGCCACTGATGACATCACTGAAAAATTTATCAGAGGAGGGTAATAATGCCCTTTGTTTAATTGTTATATTTATCTCGAATGCCATCGATGTATTGAATTGTTCAAGGGTATAATATATGGGTGCAGAATTTTTAGGAGGCACAAATCTATGTCTAACCTCAGTATGACCAGGCCTTGTTGTTGCAGGAGCTCAATGAAGTGAGCACCTGACTGCTCTCCTAATTCAGGTTGCAGGAGACGAGAGCTGTTAAAAGCGGTCAATTGTGAAAATTTGCATTGCCTTAGATTATAATCACTCTCATGACTTAACAAATCACACTTCCAGATGTTACTAGGAGAGCATTCAGTAGCTCGCCAATGATTTTCAGACAGCAAGGCATGGGTCACATGTGCCATGACTTTCTAGTCCTTTATTGACTTATCCATTAAGATACCAATATTGATTTAAATTGCTATCATTTTGTAGCTTCCATTCAACAGGATTTATACACATCCTGGAAAGTCCTTAAAACTCCCTGAAAAATGTTTAAGGATAGCCATCCAGTTAGAGGGTCAAAATTATTCTTCATTTTTTATTTTCTTCATTCAAATATTCACTATTTCGTCTAACATTTGGTGAAAAAATGAAATCAAAATTATAATAATAGAAGTGCTTCAATATTAGGATTAAAAATTTAGTTTCTGAGGCATTGGAAAAATTCAACAGATTACCTTAGCTTGGGCTTGGCTACTATTATTTTTTTTTCCTGTTAAAGTGCCCTTTACAAAACTCATTTCCGCAGTATTTTGGCAAGCTAATTATCTATTTGGCAAGTTAATTATTATTCCTACTTCTTTACATTAATTTGGCATGCTTGTTACTTATAAGGTGATTTAGTAAACTTGACCTCACTTTTTTTAGTTCGGCTTAGTTTTTACCCCTCAGCCCACAGCCCTGTGGTCTGTGGGGTCTTGTCGTTGCCATGTACGTCCGTCCGTCCGTCGTAGCGTCCGTCCGTCGTAGCGTCCGTCCGTCCGTCCGTCAACATGTTCTTGTCCGCTGAATATCTGCAGATCTATGGAGTCAGGCCCGACCAAACTTTGGTGAGACCTTCCTGAATGTTGACTGACGAAATGATTAGATTTTCAGGTGGCTATGATGATTTAATGATTTTTAATTATTTTTTTTTATTATTTATTGATGGCTCAGCTTTTGCACTGTTATCTATGCCCATCAACATGTTCTTGTCCGCTGAATATCTGGAGATCTATTATGTCGGGCCTGACGAAACTTTGGTGAGAGCTTCCTGAATGTTGGCTGATGAAATGATTAGATTTTCAGATGGTTATAATTATTTCATGATTTTTTTATTATTTTTTATTATTTTTTGATGGCTTAGCTTCTGCACTGTTATCTATGCCCATCAGGAACCCTTCGTTGCATGTTTCATTGTGAATTTTGAAGGTTCCCTGATACAAGAAAGATTCTCATTGAATGAAGGACAACATTTTTCTTTAATTTTATTCTATTCTACATCATATGTTTTATCCTAAAACTTTTGCATGAACCATATTTATGTCCACACATTTAACTGGTACAATTTTTATCAATTTTTGTCACCAAACATGTTACCTTGGAAATTATTTAAAACGAGTGATTAGGAGAGCCCATTTCTAGCCTGACTCTGGGCAATTTTGAACCAGTTTGCATACCTGGAGCTTATGCCACCTGCTCCCCGCCCCAATAATGATAAGGGTGGGCCTGTGTCAATCAGTGTGTTTACTTGTAATCACACTTGTGCAATGCATAAATTGCCACTGATAAAGCTACACTTTCTCGCATGCTGCAATTTCTGTCTTCCCAGCACACCACTCGCGTGAAACCTATGTCTGTTTTATACGGTGTCCAGGGATTTTTTGCAAGTTCCGATCCCAAACACCCAGTTCCTTTTCGTAATTCATTATTGAGGGTCCAATTTTTTTAAGTGAATTTCGGCGCAAATAGCCTGTGATCAATCACAAAACAGAGGTTTATTAACATGAATGAAATTCAATACCCAGCTATGCAATCGGATCGATATTGAGGATCCCAGAGGCTTTTTCTAGTATTTCCTTCAAAAATCCTTTCAAACTGAACAACAGCAACACTTTCGTTTTTTGTTTCATTTGAGTTTTGGGCGCCCATATGTTTTCCGAAACTAAATTGGCTCTAGATGCAGCCCTGATCCTACTTGACTAAACAAAAAACAGGCTGAGGGGTCCACGCACCTTTTAGGTGCTTGCCTGCAATTCATGTTTAATTATTCAACTATTAAGACAAACGACTGTAAAATAGTACGTTTTTTCAATTTATTTTAGTAAAATAGCTGTAGAAGCAAATCCAAGCAAAAGTTTTAAAAAATGAGATAAGTTAACTAGTTCGAGTTGTCTCCTATCAACATAAACATGAAATTTCAATTAAAAAATGGATGCTATTGTTTTTATTCGAATTTTTTAAACTTGGAATATTTTCTACACAGTAGCAGTGTCGGTTGTACAAATCATATAGTTGGAATCCCTACGGTGTACGCTTTCATAAAATATATTGCTTATTATGGTTATCTTGTATATTTATTGATACAGAAGACAGATTGTCATGGGGGTGCAAAAACTGTCTCTAACCATGCTAACGGGATAGCTATCCTTAAAAATAAAGTTAAACTCCCATCTTCTAGAAGAACCAGCGATCTGAAGCCATGCATTACTGTGCCAAAATTTGTTCCTAAACTTCGTTAATTTGCTCATTTTGTTGCGAGTTATTGTAACTAAGACTCCTGGAAACTCACAATTTATTGACCTGGAAAGTCCTGGTGTATGAACCCTGAATTTCAAATAAAAAAAAAATGATAACAATTTCCATATTCATGTCATGAGAAACTAGCCACCTAGGTAATTTTACAGTTGAATGTACTCTACATATATTTCTCAAGTTAGTCCAGCTTATTTTCTGTAGGAATGGAGGTCATGACAAACAACTTGGGGAAACTTCACATAAAAGCTCAACTATTGGCAATTACTCTCGACTTACCTGCAAGAGCAATAGTGTCAAACATGAAGCTGTTTAACGGGAAGCTTGGATGTAGTGCTTGCCTTAATGAAGGAGAAAGTGTGCCAGGCCTGCCGATGCAACGGTTTTGGCCATTCAATAAAGAGATGACCTTGCGAACACATCGATCATGGATAGCAGATGCAGAGACGGCTGCGGAATCAAATGAAGCTGTATATCTACTTTGTAAACTATATGCAGTCTTAATGAATGGTTGCTTTTCCCACTTTGAGAAAGATGTCCTTAGGCTGAGCAGCCAGTGGGTAGTATATTTTCACTTTGCCTCATCTATTAACCTGGGAGAATATTCTGAACCAGTCATAAGGGACATAATTTACACCAGTATTCTTCGGAAAATCAGAGTGTGAAATAGATTCAAATGTATTGCAAATCAAGCAGAAATTGGTTGCTCAAAAGAAAATTTGGTTGCCTGGGGAAACCTGGCAAAGGGCTACTTCGCAATCTGAAAATATCATTATGCTTAGAAAAATACAGATTTTGGAGTTTTTTTACATGAAAATATGCCTTCTATCGCTGGTTCAAATATTGACTCTGGTTAAATTATAGTAAATTTGAAAATGTACTCATTACCTGCTGGCTGCTCAGCTGAAGTCCGGGAACTGGCCATTATTATCCTGCTTTGGACAAAATCATTCAATTTCATGAAGAAAGCAGATGTATTCCACATCGTGAAACAAGTTTATAAATGCTTTGCATACCCCCCCCCCATTCAAATTATTAAGCTATCATTATTGGCATATAATTGCAAATGTCAGACAGGGTATGAGTTTGTAGTTAACCGTACAGATAAAGGCTAAAGTGGTCTGAGATAGTGAAACATATGTAGAACTTACTGTGTTAACTTTAAACTATTCTTATTCATTCTGGTACATATATAAGTTACATGTTCACAAATTCAGTGCAAGCACAATTTCAGAGCATGGAGTGGCGACGTTTATTGCAGGAGTCTCTCTCAGGCACTTAAACCAATCATGCCTTCTTGTCTGGTATATATAATGTTTGGATTTCAAACTGAAAATTCTCCCTTTCAGGCCAATTCAATCAGACTATGAATGTGCATCTCCTGCGACATATAACACAATTCGTAAAGCTGTATGGCCCATTGTTCACGACATCCTGCTTTGGTTTTGAGTCCATGAATGGCTATCTGAAGACCTTGATTCACGGAACAGGTTCTATAAACAATCAGGTATGTGAGGTGTAGCTCACTGTTATGCAGTGCATCGGATTAGATTCACTTACACGTCTTACACACCCCATGGTACAGTGTGGTCACACACAACCCGTTGTGCAACCTACATGCATTTGTGCGGTTAT